>JARSSU010012552.1:0-28959 GCA_029619165.1 Eurosta solidaginis | reverse complement strand
CAGCGGAGAAGCAGAGATGCACAAACACATTCATATATCTTATCTGATATTCTCCTAAAGGTAGCAATTGTTTGTGGAAGTTTCGCTCGGACATTTAAGGAGAAGGTATGAAGAAGATATAAAAATTTATACATCTGTATTTGTAGCTGAGGAATTTTAACTAACAGTAAGTTCTGGAATTTAGAAAGCCTAGGAGATTCGAACGGGATCAGTCTGTATATAAGGGCGCAACAGTGAGAGGTAAGAATCAGTTTTCATTTAAGTTATCAGTCAGTTTTGGTTGTTAAGCAAGCTAGTTGCAAGTATAAGTGTTATTGTGAAGTACTATAATAAGGCCATTTTCCCATTATTTCTATTGGAGTTATTTATTCACAGTTTCGTAACTCGAACTTAGCAGAAGGTTGCAAATAAGAGGATTTGCAGTAAATTCTTACAATTGGTGTCAAAAGTGGGATTGTTGAATAAATTCCGAAGACTTCGACTACAACTTGGACATGCCAAAGTTAAGTGAATTGAAGATCTCAGCAACTGAAGAAGGAGCCGTAGATTGAATATAACCGGCATTAAACTAGAACTTCAGGAACGACTACGACAGGGAATGAAATTAGAAGGAATCGACTTGGAAGAGTATGACTTTCATCTTGAAGGCGAGGAAACAACAAAAATTGAAGAAACACCGCAGACATTTACGAGCACAGACTTGAACATGACTTTGGCTGCAATATATGCACAAACATCGACAGTAACATCAATATCGTCGCAAATGTCAGAAATGTCGGCACAGATTACATCCAAGATGGAAACTCAACTGGAAAAATAGAAGACATATATGGCATCCCAACTGGAATCGCAGGAGACACGCATAACATCCAAGATGGAAGAACAAGAGGAGCGCTTATCATTGCAGGTGGCACAAATGTCTTCGCAGTTAGAAGCACAGGAAGCACGGGTAACATCAAAGCTGGAAACGCAGGATGCAAAAATCGCTCAAATTCAGGCAGAAGTCGATGATTTAAAGGGTCGTACGGTGCAGTTACAACTAAATCGCCCAGCTGTTTCAGCTAGTATTCCAAAGGTAAAAACACCATCCTTTGACGGTTCTGTTCCTTTCCAGGTGTTTAAGATTCAGTTTGAGAAGACCGCAGCAGGGAACAACTGGAGTGCTGAAGATAAAGTTGCTGCACTATTCGTGGCACTGAAAGGACCTGCTGCTGAAATCCTACAGACTATTTCTGAGGGAGAGCGGAACAACTACGAAACTTTTATGAGCGCTCTAGAGAGGCGATACGGAAACGAACACAGGAAGCAGATACACCAAATAGAGTTGCAAAACCGCTACCAAAAGCTAATGAGACTTTGCAGGAGTTTAGGTCAGATGTCGAAATGCTTGCACATTTGGCGAATGTTGACGCACCCGTGGAATACACCGAAAGGGTAAAAATTCAGAGCTTTATAAATGGCATACGGGACGTCGAAACGAAGCGAGCGGAAACCCAAAGCCAACATTTGCAGAAACGGTATCACATTCATTGACTCAGCAAACTGCCTCACTGTTGAGTAAACCAGCATACAAAGCTCATCGTGTGGAAGTGGGAAGACCAGATTGGGTAGACTCAATTTTGAAAGCACTGAAGGCATCAAAACAGAAAAATGCCGAAGTTATTAAATGTTTCAAGTGTGGCAATCCAGGTCATATTGCACGACATTGCAGCACCGGTCCCAATAGCTCCAACAATGTGGGTGGACGTAAACGCATTGCTGCAGGAGATGAGCAAATCTCCAAGTCCACTCAATCGTTAAACTAAAGCGAGTCAGCCACAAGGGGCGAAAGCTGGCTCCCGCAATTGAATTCCCCATAATCTCTATCTCACAAATTGGAAGACGGTCAAACAATCTTACTGTCGGAGGACATGTGCATGGAAAGGAACGTTTACTGACTGTAGATACGGGTGCGTCTCAATCCATCATTCGAGCGGATTTAGTCAACAAGGAAATAAGACCATTGCATGGAGCAAGATTGCGTACAGCCACTGGAGAAGACACCACAGTTCTAGGAGAAGTATCGTGCGAAGTCAAAATTGGGAACGTCTCGGTAATACACAATTTTAAGTGGCAGAGGTTGTTGATGAAATCATAATTGGAGTGGACTTCTTAATCGAGCAAAGCATCAAGATCGACATGCAAAGCAAGACGATGTGAAGAGATTCAGCAAATACCAACAAAATCCGAAGCATTCATCTGGGCAAAGTTTGATGGAGATTGTGGTACAAACAAATTGTGGGTTTTCGAAGTAGCAAACAAATCAGCACTGAGCATACTTGTAGGAAAAACCCTGGCTATGACAAAACAAGTTGGACGTATTCCGATAAGAGTACTCAATGAGTTCAAGCCACCATTCAATTTGACCAAAGGAGCTATTTTGGGGAGATGCCAAGAGGCTGAAGTAGTTATTAACTGTGAGCAGCTCCAGGAACACGTTTCATCTAGTAATACTGATCTTTCAAATGACATCACGGCATGGGCGCGGGGGCTAGAGGAAGCCTATCAGAGTAAGACAAAACAACTGCTCCTAAAGTACGCGAACATATTTGACCAGGATGGTTCCAAACCAGACCGCACCAATGTTGTGAATCATCAAATTGACACTGGAGACGCGAGGCCGATACGTTAAGCTGCTCGTAGTGTTCCACTGGCGAAACGGCAAGTTGTGAGTCAAATCGTACAAGAAATGAGCGACAGCGGCGTCATCGAACAATCAGCTAGTCCATGGAGCTCACCGGTAGTACTTGTGAAGAAGAAGGATGGAAAATGAGGTTTTGCGTCGACTACCGGAAGTTGAATGACGTTACGAAAAAGGATATCTACCCATTGCCAAGAATTGACGACACTCTGGACTCGCTATCTGGTACGAAATGGTTTTCCACACTGGACTTGAAAAGCGGCTACTGGCAAGTTGAAGTGAAGGAGGAAGATAAAGAGAAAACAGCCTTTAGTGTAGGTGATGGTCTTTGGCAATTTACAGTGATGCCTTTAGAACTTTTTAATGCACCAGCTACTTTTGAGAGACTCATGGACCAGGTACTGAAAGGTCTACATTCGAAAACATGCTTGGTGTACCTGGACGACATCATCGTATTGGGCAAGAACTTTGATGAACATCTTAGAACTTGGATGAAGTTTTCCAGATAATAGCTGGTGCTGCACAGTTTTTCGTGTAGAACAAGCTAGCTGGACAAAAACAAAGTTCTTATTCCAAGAAAAGTGTAATGAGAAATGAAAGAAAATAAACAAAATAACGGAATTTTTGCTTTTTTTTTGATATTTTTGCTCATATATATTGAGTAATTGAAGTAAGAAGGCAGGAGTGGCCGTAAATGCATTGATTAATTTGCAAAATTCTTGTTGAATATTAAGCTTCATATTTCTTCTAAGTAAACACTTTTATGTAATTTTTTTGATGCATTCTAAGCCCGAAGGTAAGTAAAATTTCTTAATAGTAATTCTTTCGCAATTAGATTATTTTCAATGTATTTAACATTCCGTTATTAAGAAGAAAAGGTATTTTTTCTCTATATTTTTAAATTTACGGACAAAAAAGGTACATACATCCGCGGACATCCGGGCTAAATTTTACATAGTTACATGTTATAGTCGCAAGTATTCTCTAATAGTCGAAAGAAAAAACCATTGCGAATTCTTTGAACATCTATTTTTAATTTTTTTTTGTACATTTAGTTATCTCTACATATAAAATAGGATGTATGTACGTACCAGCTCCGACGAGATATTTGAACCTTGAAAGCTGATCTACAAACGGCAAAACCAATTCCTAGGTACAGGGAACAAACACGTAGCCATAAACACACAAAAATATACGCGCAAGGTCACCAAGAGAAAAAAGGCGAAGATCACTGGCTTCAACTTGCCACAACCTACCGCACCAGTCACCAACGCATAAAAACAGGTACATACAAAGCAATCCTAATGCAGGCACAGGAACGCTACACAAAACAACCCCATTTGGTAGCATTTTCGCCAATACCTGAATGTAATTAAAACACTGCACAACTGATAACAAATCAGAACGATCAACGACACTTAAGATGGCAGCACAACAATCATCAACTATTCACCCTGTCGGAAAATCAACAACACAAAGCAGTTTAGTTATAACCGTACCAAGAACGGAGTTTTTTGACATTTGGGTTGAACATTCGAAGGAAAGCAGATATAAAGAATTATTGAGTTTTGTTTTACTTAAGTACGGGCATATTCGTCGAAACTGGATCAAAATTGGAACACTTCTCGATTTTTGAGTAAAAACTCGGAGTGGCTTTCGAGTCCAGACTTCACATTTACAATAACGGTGGATTCAAAGTTGAAATCAGACCAACCAACCACTTCTTCAGGTAACCCCGGCCCCGGAAGAAGAAAGAAGGACTTTGTTAGCTGCAGTGAAAAAACCAAACGGCGTCGACTGGATGACCTCTTGCAATCTAGAAGTCCTGGGAGTTACTTTATGCGGCAGAAGTATCAACGCGTATGTCCGGAAACAGAAATGTTGCTAACATTATAAAAATCACAGGAAACCACTCAAATATCCGGCAAAAAGGTGACATGTGAGCCAGATGCAATATGCTTGAGCAATGTAGAAGCTTTAGCATACTACGTAGATAGCAAGTCGACGACTCATGGGTACAAAACGACTCGGAAGTGGAGCATCAAGGCAGAACATAAGGTTTATCCATCATTTTATAGTCTAAGAAAAGCTAAGGCAGAATACTATCCAAATGAAATTGATGTGGGTGAAACACGTGCGGAAATTAAAGTCCAGTCCGTATTAGATAAAATTGTTGAGCGCTTAGTTTTAGCAAATCAAGAAGTTTTTGTTAGTTTATTACCTAGAAACTTGACGTATACTTTAATCAGCAAGTGGGGTTGCGATGGAAGCTCTGGCCATATCACATATAAGCAAAAGTTTACATGCAGTTCTGACACTGATGAGTTTTTTTTATATTCTCTTTCGTCCCTCTTCAATTACAGGAGGAAAAAGGTAACATTGTTTGGCAGAATCCTCCAGATTGATGGAAAGGTTTGCAATGCTTTGACTCAAACTTCTTCCGTACAAAAGTGTTATATTTGTGGTGCCACTCCAAAAGAAATGAATAATAAGTTACGGAACTTTACGCCTAACCGAGATAATCTTGGTTTTGGTTTGTCTACTCTCCATGCATGGATAAGATGTTTTGAATGCTTGCTTCACATAAGTTATCGCCTCGAAGTAAAAAAAATGGCAGCTTAGGAATGAGGCAGATAAAGAGAGTGTAAAGCTACATTCCAACGAAATCCAGAATAAATTTAAAAGTGTACTTGGATTGATAGTAGATAAACCAAAACCAGGTGTCGGCAATACCAATGACGGCAACACTGCTCGTAGGTTTTTCGAAGGCTAGTGCTGAGATTACGGGATTGGATGTAACGCTCATCAAAAGATTCGACACTCTCCTTCGCACATTAGCATCTGGGTAGAATATAAATATCCAAAGATTTGAAAAATTTGCGGTCGAGACTAAAAATTATACATAAATCTCTATCCATGGTTTAATATGCCTGTAACAGTTCATAAAATCTTAGTGCATAGTACTGATATAAAATCAGCAATTTTACCTATTGGTTTATTGGTCAACTTTCTGAGGAAGTACAGGAAGCCCGTAACAAAGATTTGAGACGATTCAGGGATGATAACACACAAAAGCAGTCGCGTGAAGCCACGAATAGAGATCGTATTAATATGTTGCTTATAACATCGGATCCTTTAGTTAACAGTTTTAGGGAGATACCTAAGAAAAAATTTAAAAGTCTGACTTCAGAAGTCTTAAATTTACTGTCCCCCGATAATGTTGAGGAGTCAGTAAATACCCCAGTTGTTTCAAGCTTTCACAGTAGTGTTGCTGATGCTCATGACTATTCCACAAGTGACTCATCGAATGAAAGTGATGATAGCGAATAATAACATAATTATAAAAGATAACCTACCCTATAAATTTTTGTTGGATCAGGTTTTATTTAATTTAAATCTTTTATCTTTTCTACTTTGTATGATCCTTTACTTTTAAATTTTTGTAATAAGTAATTTTCACATAATTAATTTAATTATTTACATTGTTATTATTATTATTGTAATTCACTTTTACATTCCTGACTGTACATATGTACAGTCACTCACATAAATAAGTAGACACCCCTTTTTGGACAATTCTTACAATTTTCGCTTTCGCAAATTTATTTTAACTAATTTCCCATAAGAAAATTTGTCACGATCTATAACAAAAACTAAATTATATTTAAAAAATGTTTGAAAAATTCGAGGAATTTTCATAAAAAATTTTAATTTTTTTTTCCGAATTTTTAGAATTTTGTAGAGTATTGAGATTTGTAGTCCATTCAATCTAAGTACAATAAAGTAATATTCTTAAGTTCTTTAAATTTTTTTCGATCGATGTCACTTATTCACATGAGTTACTGTATACGAAATAAGCAAATGTATGCATATGAAGTAAAATTTTGGAAAAAAAAGAACGTATGGCTGAAAAAAATTACGTAGTTGTAATAAATGACTACATACGAAACGGAAAATCTCATAAAATAATTTTGTCCAGCTAGATTGTTCTAAACGAAACACTGTGCGTTGGGCCGAAAAAATCCTCCGCTTGCAGGGGAAAGTCACCCACACATAAACGCCGACACGCATGTGCATGAGTGCTGACAAAAACACACATACACGTGCATGTACATGCATGCACATGCGTGTGGCGGTGATGGTGTGGGTGGCTATAAGTTACAATCGAGTATGGCCTTGCAGAGTTGCATTAGGGGAGTCGCAATCAGATGCAGAAAAGTTAGGCATCCTGCATAAACATGCCGCCCCTTGCGATACGCAACATCGTTCTCCAACAACGAACTACGACCGCGGACACAGAACGAGAAAAAGAAATACCGATGGCCGGGAATCCTTCCTGACTTGCTCAGCATACCACCTAAGCTAGGATGAAATGAACATTTATGAAAAAATATACGTGAATATTTCTTGCCATGTATTAAAAATTCTTTAATATATGAATTCCATAAGGAGGTAGGATAAGTAGAAGGTTGATAGGGCTGGACGAAGAGGCCAAATTCTCCGTTCTAGACTGGCACAATTTTGCCTCCTTTTGTTGGACGGAGAGACCGAGGTCTCCGATCTAGACGCGCAGTTTTTGGTTTTTCCAGACTCTTAGTTTTTTTTTGAGGTTTTCAGGGGCTGGACGAAGAGGCTGAGGTCTCCGTTCCAGCGTCTGACGTATCGTATCGCTCTCAGGGCGACTACCCTTTCTGTTTTTGTTCGACGCGGTGTGGCATCTTATAGATGTGCCGGGCGAGTGGCCGTGAGTTTGATTGGGTGAAGCGTGTTCTCGCTACAGGGCGTATATATTGTAAATGATGTACTATATTATTAATTAGCGCTGTCGGAATGGACGTGATTTCAAGAATCTGATGCATATTTAACACAATTAGTATGATTGGGGGGTGTGTGAGGTTGGAAAGGACGTGATTCCAAGCCACCCATCCAAATCAGTGCGTATTTAAGGTAGTCAGGAAGTGTTTTATTAAAAAACGTATGTTAAAATGAACAAACTTAAGTGCACCTGAAAGCGAGTTAAGCAGAGCGCAATAAAGCCAACGACATTATGCATTGAACAGTGTGCGCCAGCTCATAACGCATAGAAGAAATCATAGTTAAATTCGAAGCTCCACCATCGGCATGTGCTGCTATGAAGTGGTTGGAAAAATATCTGAAAATGTCTAGATGGTCTAACAGGAATATTAAATAAATTTAGCAAAGCAGAGGTGGGCTGTTTACCTTCCCTTGATATGAATTTTCATACCTGCGAAGCTTTTCACGACGGGTTCTATTTGCACGTACCATTATGCTAAATGTTTCGTACCAACGTACCACCCTGTCGCATGTTTCTTTTTTCTTTTTTTTTGATAGAGGTGATGTGGTGAATTTATAGCGTGCAAAATTATATATATACTATGTATTTTGTCGTTAGAACTTATCGCCATAAAGGTGGATCAGGGTTGACTCTAGAATTTGTTTGTGCGATATGGGTATCAAAGGAAAGATGTTAATGAGTATTTTTAAAGGGAGTGATCCTTATTTCCATAGGTGGACGCCGTTTCGTGATATCGCCATAAAGGGGACCAGGGGTGACTCTAGAATGCGTTTGTACACTATGGGTGTCAAACGAAAACTGTTAATGAGTATTTTAAGAGGGCGTGGGCCTTAGTTTTATATGTGGACGCCTTTTCGAGATATCGCCATAAAGGTGGACCAGGGGTGACTCTAGAATTTGTTTGTACGATATGGGTATCAAATGAAAGATGTTAATGAGTATTTTAAAAGGGGTGGGCCTTAGTTCTATAGGTGGACGCCTTTTCGGGATATCGCCATAAACGTGGACCAAGGGTGACTCTAGAATTTGTTTGTACGATATGGGTTTCAAATAAAAGGTGTTAATGAGTATTTTAAAAGAGCGTGTACCTAGTTCTATAGGTGGACGCCTTTTCGAGATATCGCCATAAAGGTGGACCAAGGGTTACTCTAGAATTTTTTTGTACGATATGGGTTTCATATAAAAGGTGTTAATGAGTATTTTAAAAGGGAGTGGGCCATAGTTCTATAGGTGGACGCCTTTTCGAGATATCGCCATAAAGGTGGACCAAGGGTTACTCTAGAATTTTTTTGTACGATATGGGTTTCAAATAAAAGGTGTTAATGAGTATTTTAAAAGGGAGTGGGCCTTAGTTCCATAGGTGGATGCCTTTTCGAGATATCGCCATAAAGGTGGGCCAGGGGTGACTCTAGAATTTTTTTGTACGATATGGGTAAAGATATTAACTTTTCTTTTAAAATTTGAATTTAAAAAAAATTTTTTTTAAAAAGTGGACGTGGTCGTTCTCCGATTTTGCTAATTTTTAGTGAGCAGGCATATAGTAATAAGTGTAACGTTCCTGCCAAATTTCATCATGATATCTTCAACGGCTGCCAAATAACAGCTTGCAAAACTTCTCAATTAACTCCTTTTAAAAGTGGGCGGTGCCACACCCATTGTACAAAATTTTACCATTTTTCTATTCTGCGTCATAAGTTCAACTAACATGCCAAGTTTCATCGCTTAATCCGTATTTGGTAATGAATTATCGCACTTTTTTGATTTTTCGAAATTTTCGATATCGAAAAAGTGAGCGTGGTTATTGTCCGATATCGTTCATTTAAAATAGCAATCTGAGATGAGTGCCCAGGAACCTACATACCAAATTTCATCAAGATACCTCAAAATTTACTCAAGTTATCCTGTTAACGGACGGACGGACGGACGTACGGGCGGACATGGCTCAATCGAATTTCTTTTCGATACTGATGATTTTGATATATGGAAGTCTATATCTATCTCGATTCCTTTATACCTGTACAACCAACCGTTATCCAATCAAAGTTAATATACTCTGTGAGTTCTGCTCAACTGAGTATAAAAATGATTAAAAACAATCAACCTTACGTACATACAAAAGCTTTTGGTTTATTTGCAATTCACAATATTTAGTTACTAGTTTTTTTGATTTATTTGCCAGCGTAAAGCACTTATGTGAACAGCTGAAATAGGCCAGACAATTGCTCATAAGGTGATACTAGACATCAATGTGTAAAGAGCATACGAGATGCGTTCGTCGGCCATAGCAGATGATACGTCGGTTGCGAAGTATGCCAAAAAGGTGTACAATAAGTGCAAAGGCTCACAAAGTATAGTACTTAATAGCCTTCACGATATTTCTAAGCATATCTGTGTGCACTTCATACTGCCTAAAAACAAGCATTAGCATGGAACATTTGTCTTATATTTGGAGGAGGGAAGTTAACAACACCAGGCCGAAACTCAAATGAGATCCCTTCCTATCAAACAGACACATTTTGTTCAATGTTCGCAATAGTAAAACAGTTTCTATGTGGCCATTGTATGTGTGTCTTGAAACTTGCTACTGCCAATTATATGAATCAGAAATTGCAACTACAAAGCAGCCATACTGACTTTACCAATTTATACTCTGCCCAGTATATATGGGATGTGAATACATTGCTTTGTAATTCAAAACGAACTACACCACTAGCCCATTTTGCCACTAGCCACCATCATACTATCTTCTTCAGGTCAGCAGAGCTTCTGGATGTACTAATATGATATCTCCTGGCAGCGAAAGTCTGCTAATATTGTATGTGATCCTAGCTCGTAAGTTAAATTGGCAAAATGGCATTCCAATTTTTTATATAAAGATATATATATCTGTGTAAATTGATATGCTTAACTATGACTCACAACCGAGAGACACTGGGTAAATATTTTGGTTCGTTATTTGCGTGGAAGGCTAGCACAGTTCGTTATTTGCGTGAAAAAGTAGCACGTTTCACGGTCGCCGTGGTGTGGTGGTAGCGTGCTTCATGCCCCGGGTAAAGCAACGTAACAAATTTTAGAAACAAGTTTTTTCAATTAAAAGAAAGTTTTTCTAAGCGGGGTTGCCCCTCGGCAGTAATTTGGCAAACTCACCGAGTGTATGTCTGCCATAAAAGGCTTCCCAGTGAAAACTCATCTGCTTTCAGATGCCGTCCCCCCAATTTGTAGGAAAAATTAAAAGCAGTACGACGCAAACTGGGAAAAGAAGCTCGGTCTAAAATTTCTTCGGAGGTTATCGCGCATAACAGTGAAGGTTATCACAAAAACAGGTTGTTTATAATGCTCCAACTAGTTAGATTATTAAGATCATTTTGTAAAAGAATTACGTCAGACACGCTCGCAATGGTTTTGAAAACTTTCAAATCATATGCGTAAAGCAGATGCTGTGAGTTCCTGAAACAGGTGCCTATATCATTAATAAAAAGAAGAAAGAGAATCGGTCTAAGAATACTTCCTTGTGGAATGCCAGAAGTGGCTTCAAATGAATAAGACTTGACATTCTCTATTTCAACAAAAGAAATTCTATTGAAGAGATATGGTCTAATCCAGCACAACAATTTAGAATGTAAACCCATCAATTCTAGCTTACGCAATAATATGTTATAAGAAACAGGGTCAAACGCCTTTGCGAAATCGGTGTAAGCAACGTCTACTTGATTACCAATCTTAAATGCACTGATGCAAAATTGGGAGAATGGGGCAAGGTTATGAGAAAATGTATCGTGCGTCTTATGCAGAAAGGCATCATAGCACCGACCAAAACTTGTTGAGCTAAAAACTAACTCCCAATCCAAGTTGGAAAATTGCGAGTTTAGGGAGTCAAAGCCAGCTTCGCGAAAATTAAAACTCACATTGGTGCTTTCACGTGCACCAGGAATAAAATCAAGGAATTCTAGGGAAAGAGAAAGCGGGACGTGGTGTTTATCAGACTTTGAGATCGGGAAAGTGGATTGCAATATTTGAAATATTAAATTTTCATCAACGAAAACAAATCTAAAATATTATGTAACTGATTAAAAAAGGAATTGATTTGAGTAAGATTAATACTCAAGAGGCTATTTATGAAGTTTATTTCATGGGAACTATTAAAATTAGTTAGAGTTAGGATACCATTCTTAAGAAAATCTTACCACGTTATTTTACTCAAATTAAAGTCACTCAAGATACAAAAATTACACTCATCATTTCTTTCATATAACTTCGTAATGTTATTTATATGAGCAACATATAAAGGATCAGGGCGGGCAGGTGGTATGTAAGAAACACAAACAAAGAATTTGCTAGAATTTCCATATATACACACACAGAGTTGATCAAGAAGAGAATCGTCATCTTCCAATTCAACAACAAAAGACCGAAACTTTCGATTGACTGCAATTAAAACCCCTCCACCTCTCAAGCAATTTGTTTTAATTGCGTCTCTATCTTTACGAAATGTAAAAAAAATTTTGGATCAAACAACTCAGCATCAGCAAAATCATTATTTAACCATGTCTCAACAATTACATAAACGTCATATTCGCATCGAGAACTACATAAAAATACGTCTCTGGTTTTAGTACGCATTCCCGAGATGTTTTGGGAATAAATACTTAAAAGATTTTTATTATGCTTACTCGTATAACTAAAGCTTAAATTATGATATTGGTTTGCATTGTTTCAGTTCGAAAATTTGTAGAAGTTATTTCTTAAAATATCGAAAATAAAATAAGAAGAATTTAGTTTTCTAACTTTGATCAAAATGTTCCCTACTATTTTTATGTTCGCTGCTCTATGTAGGTTAGTATGACTGTTTTATATATAAACTAACTGTATTATATATAAATTAACAAACCCAGACTCGATTCGCCAATGCTCACTCCACTCCACTATACTATCGTAACTTTCTATCTTTCTATATAACAACACGGCATAGACCAGCTGGACCACATTCAGCCGAGGTAAAAAGTGTCTAACGAACATTTTGAACACTTCGGTGTTGACACTTTAGTTCTTGGTGGGAGTTGATCTCTTCACAGTCAATTAAATTCTTTCTATATCTAGCTACGTGGTGCTGTCATAGCACGACTCATGCTTCGCTTACGAGGGCGACTGACAGCAACACTTTAGGCTATTTTTGCCCGTCGTCTAGCTTAGTGAGGGGGCTCGCTTTCACAACGTCGCTCATATGTTGACGTCCCGACACCCCTTGTTACTACTACCGCCAATGGCTACCCGATAGCAATCGTTGTAGCAGTGCTTCGCCCCATCCCATAGGCGCGACTACTCACAATTTGTTATCTATATCCTCTAACGGGAGTAAGAGGAAACTTGCTATTTCACCAGGTTGCAACAGAGATATAAGAGTGCTTGACGCATAGCTTCCATATCGAATTTGATAAGATGTTGGTATCATGTGGGGACACGTTACAAGTAGGACATACATTGGGTAAGTCGGGGTTCATTCTGGACAATTAAGAGCTTAAAATATTAAAGTATCCAGATCGAAGTTAAACTAGAGTGACGCGCTTTTCCTGGGGAGTTTGCTTCTTCCACTGCGAGCTCAGGGTATTCTTCTTTAAAAACGGGGTTCATAGAGCAACCTCTTGCATAATACATAGTCCGCCGACTTTTTGTAAAGGTCTCTTAGCGCATTTTCATGAATCTTTTTTCATAGTGCCCGATTTCTTCATAGTGTATATGGAAATTAATGCTTAAGTCTCTGGGAGGGAGATCCTGATCGAACGCCACCGCTCAGCTGGGTACCAACTGTTGACGTCCTGATCATACCCGCTGCTTGGTCGCCTCAATCGATCGCATTCTCTCGAAATTGTTTGCCCATTTGGTGCCAAACACTAATGACTCCGTCCACCTCTAACTATTCCGTTCGTCGCACTCTTAAGTCAGACCACCTCGCTCTCTGGCTCCACATTCTCTTGGTAAGGAAAGCTGCTGTCCGCCTAAGGGCTCAATCCATGTGCGTATATTCGATATAAGCGTATAGAATACTGTGTTTTTGTTCAGTGAAGTTCGTGGAGCGTCTGGTAAGTTTCTCAGGAAGGATCTGTAATTGTAATTTTATTATAAGAATTCTCCGAGAATTTAAAATTTTTTTCAAGATAGATAGATGGCTTGGTTTATTGTAGATAATCGAATGAAATCGGCAAAGAAGCTGACCTCCGCCGAACTCCGCTTAGCATACTCCTCCGGTCTGTATTAATCTTCACAACCTAAGAGGCCAACATATCGCGGAATAGCTCGCAAGAAGCTCGAAAATAATGCAATCAACATGACTGCGACCGGCATTTCAATAGTCGACAAAGAGACAACCAAATACCAAGTATGTATGTATGTATGTATTTTTAAACGTGCGAAATTTGGTACATAGATTTTTGAATGGAAAACTTGGTCAGTTTGCCTTAGAGTTTCCTGCTAGCTCAGTGTTGCTCATTGATAAGTGGCCAACTATTGACACAGGTTGGAAGTGTGTTTTGTTGTTTATATGTTGGACATTATACGTGCGTTTCCTCTTATGGTGGTCAATTCCTGCAGAGCCTTGCTCGTGCTGTCTGAGATTCTGGTAGCGCAAATTCATTATAGAAAAATTATTTACAGAAAAATTATAAAAAAACATTATACATTCACACTCACAAATTTGTATTTAGTGCATGTATGTGATTCCCATTCTGGTTTCAATGGAGGACATTTTTACAATAAAAATATTCTTACCTATTCCTGAATTGTAAAGTAAAATCGTTCTTTGCTAAACTGAACACACACATTGCTTCCACTCCAAATGGTTGCTACTAGCTTGGAGTAGCTCATCAGCAACTGGCCGCACGCATCTGCTGGTCAGCCCTACATTTGCATTCTCTGAGATCCTGGTTCAAAGATTCAATGGTTGAATGTGAAGCGAGTGCCGTTGTTACTATGCCATTCGTAATGTACCAAAAAATACAAATACATACTTCTTTATAGTTATCTATCGATGTATGTCAAAAATGGTGGGAAGGGGAGAAAGGTGTATGATGCTTTTGACACATGGCTGCATATCCCAATACTAGTAACAACAATTAAATCAGTTGCTAATATTATTTGTACCAAAATCTGATACCAATATGCCGAAAGATATATATATATACATATCTTCCAATCGGCCAACATCCTTTTGTTCAGTGGTATCGATATTACAGTTGTTGCTATCTGAGTATTGCGTGTTTCTAAAACCACTCATGTGCATTTGGAATATTAATATGCCTCGAATGTGTTGGGAGCCAAATCAGCCGTTTTGTTGGCCAAAAATCAATAAAATATAAAAACTGGACTAAAGCTGATTTCTGTTTTAATATTTTTTGTTACGGCTGATTTCGAATGTAAGAAAATGGTGGATGCATTGAGCGCAGGCCACATGACCATAGTAGTATAGCGCCATCAATTACAGGACGATTCCGTATCTGCACTTTGAAGGGGCTCTAAGAGCGCAAATAGAGGTGGATGATTGGCTCAAGGGTGCCTAAATGGCGGACGTCGCCGAAGGTCCCAAAGTAGTGGAAGGAGTAGGGTCTGCGGTATACTGTGTTGATCCGGAAATAAACAGACCCAACTGTAGCGTTTTTCAGGTGGATGTACTAGCCGTTACAAAAGCAGATACTGGAAGTAAATAGCTAAAACTGCAGCCGCGTCACAATAAAAAAACGGAAAAGTTAGCTTAAAAGGGCACATTTCTCAATGCTTGCACCGTAGACATTCCAATTAGATTGGGCGGGATTAAAATAAGGTTAGAGATCTACATAATAGACCAAGCGGAAAAGGCATGGACCCAAGGGTGGAGCTGTAGTGTCGAAGATCATGGTCGGTGTTACAACCTTAGACTTACAAAGCTATTCTTATCTTTAAAGACTCATGATGGGTATTCTGAGTGGACACAGCCTTCTGCCGTCATATGCTTTTAAATTAGGCTAGGCCAGTGCTCGTGCTCTGCGCTTTCCAAGCTAAGACTCCAGCTGTGATAAATGATACAACTATCAGATCTAGAAGCAGCACGTGGCATAAGTCCTGGAAAGCTTTTTGTATATGCAAAGAGGACGGAGTTACTTTAAAACATATGTCCTGGTTTATGATGTGGTTGTTGTTGTAACGATAAGGGATCAAGGGGTTGATTAGCGCAATCCTTAACTTCCACTACCCAATTGTCAACTTCACCTATATATATCAAGAAAGCGAGGCTCTGGCGACCCCAATTTCCTCATGCAACTAGGTGGTAGGGGTCGGGATGGCCTCGAAGGTTCAGTGGGGTCATATTAAATCGTTCTCGAGATGGTCGGGCTAGTACTTTAATGTTTCCTCATGGAACTAGGGGAGGGGAGGGGGGATGGCGGATCTATATTCACGCGGCAAATGACCATCAACATCGATAGCACTACCCAAAGCCTTCGGGGATTGTATTTATCGTTAATACAACAACAACAATAAGCCGAACTCATGTAACATCTTTTCCCACCAGCCTACTAAATGGTGTTAATATTAAAGCATTTCCCGATTGAGTATTGTATGTCATGAAACTAAATACTAACGAGTTATTGAAATCGTATTATCATCGCAACTACAAAACAGCCATACTACCCTTACCAATTATGTCCTTATTGTAATTTTAGGATGTGGAAGCTCATGTAGCGCAGGTGACCATGGACCATATTCAAAGTACGTCGACTTACTCAATTGACGGGTCATGGCCGCGGAAGCTTGCTGACTTTATCTGTTACCCTGAGCCGTATGTTTAGTTAGAAAAATTTCATTCCAATTTTTTTAAGCTGTTTGTATGTATGTTTTACTCTTCTACATCCCCGTCAGATATTGCATCATATTTTGGTCGTTTTGTCGCATATAATAATCACTGTGGATTGTCCAAAGGATTAACATGATGTATGAATATTACTTCTATAAATCAATTGCACTGCGAATTTTACGACAATTCGGAAAGGGATCTGCGTAGAAGGATGTATAGCCAAACCCCTACCCAAGTGAAGTGACAATGTAGGCAAAATCTTTAGTTCAAAACTGGTGCGCTTCTAGTGTATTTGGAACACTCCCTTCAACATTTCAACTGGCGAATTTAACATGGCGATGTGCTAAGTGGTAAAAACTGTCCCGCTGCATTATCTTTTCTCTAGTTCTGAACTAGATAAAATTTCCATTTAAGAACTAGTTGTTTATTGGCACTTTTTTGGATTGTTCCGAACTAGTGTACAAATTTACAGCTAAGATCTAATTCTTTTCTTGGTACTATTGCGTTGGCTCTGAATTGAACCGAAATTTTACATGTTGCTTCTATTCAATTTTATCCTCTTTGTTGGAGAGTTCCGAACCGGTGTGCAAGTGGGACTGAAATAAAGTATACTCTTATTCGAAGCTCCTTAAAGCTGGCAGCAGTTTTTTTGTTGGTGGCCTATTTCTCAAATATCGATACATTGATATGAAATATAAAAATTCAAACTGTCGATTTAATAACTGGTGAAAATCTAGTTACTAACGAACTAGTACTTATTTGGTACTTTAGGTCTAGTTCCAAACCAGAAATTTTTGTCACTGAATTTTTGTTACTGACTTCCCTTCAGGGAAGAACTCGATGTTCCGAAACAGCTCGTATTAACAATATTCTGGCTTTCCTTTAAGATAGCCGCACTGCTAACTTCACATATCTATTTGTTGCTACTACAACAACTTGGTATAGGTGTGTTTGTTACTGACATATTGTAAATATGATAGTAACACCTGCTATTCAAAACCATTTCCGTATTGTGTAGATAATGCTCACATGAACTCCACAACTCATGTTCAGATATTACTTAGGCGGAAGGACGGGTAAATAAAGTAATTAAATTGGGTAAGTGGCCTCATTTTATTTCCTTTCGCACCCACCCACATCGTTAATTGTTGTTACTATGCAAATTTGGTGTACGTAAAGCGAGTTAGTGAGAATGTAAATGTATGCTGAATCTTGGGCCATAATATATCGGAGACTCTACTTACGTGTAGCGTTGTATTGAATGTTGCGATTCCTAATTTTTCTAGAGTTAACCAACGAAACCAGGATCACAGAGAGCGTGATAATGTATACTTGGGCTGCTATGTAAATTAGATGAGTACGTTCACATACCAACGGTCCTATTGAAGACTAACACGTTTCATCAGGACCGTGAAAAACTAGCACTGTTCATTAGCGGAAGACAAGCATCTTCATGATTTATTGGCACCTTATCGCCCCAGCCATTTTAGAGGTTTCTTAATAAATCATGCCCGCTGTCCATATATCGCGATGGCTGATGCCAAGTCGTCCTCCAAATGCCTCACCCAGCTCGTCCATTCACATAATATGTCCTAACTAGTGAAGCCTTTGGTCCTTTATTCGTTGCACTATCTCCATATCTGCATAAAGCTCATACAGGTCATTACTATACCCCCTTCTATAAAAAGCCGAACTTCCGGTTCAGCCAAAAACAGGGACTCTTTCGGAGACTAGTTTTAACTTAAATTAACATGTGTATATGTAGATATGTACATATATGTATGTAGCAAATGATAAGGGACACACTAACTTACAAACAATAAGATAAACTTAGCGTATTCTATTAGAATGCTTAGTTTTTCTGGAACCAACCCTTGAAACCAGGCTCACAGAGAATATGGGTAATGTATCCCTTTGAAGTACATACATTCCGTTGGGCATGTTTACATATGGGACATATACATCTACATATGTATGTATGCTTGGATGTCCAGCTTATAGTAAGCACGAAGCGAAAATAGTTGATGGAAATGGTCGATTCTGTACACTCACCAATGAACAAGGCAGAGCTCTAATATCGCTCGATATGGCAAAGTGTTGATATGAACTCATCAGCCAGTACAGCAACACAGTTGTTGGTAGCACCGTTGACCTAATACTGCTATTTATATTTACTAGCAATTTCATGCCGTACAGTGCTTGGTGGACAAATCTAATTAGGCAGCAATGTGAGGAATGGGTTGTAGCTTGTTTTTGCAACGATTTACATTTCCGCCTAAAGGCATACTAACTACTAGACGCTGCCTTAAGTTTGTTGTTTGTTTATAAACTGATAAATATATGAAGGGTGATCCGATGGTGATGGTAATCTATACCATCTATACCAAACTCCTCCAGAAATTGATATTCCTTTCGACCTTTAAATAAACAAACAGCGGCCTTCACGGCGCTATCGTCGTCAAAATTGATATAAAAGTGGTGTCCGACATGGTGCATAAAGAACCAAGGCATTATACTGGTATAATTTGAACTCTTTTCGAGATTTGCTCTTGAAATGTCGACTCGTTTCTACTTTTGCTAGTCTGTTACATTTGCGGCACACAACGCGTGGACCCCTTCCCGATATGCAATTTCTTTAGAGAGTATTCTCGGAATACTGCTATATGAAATTCCGGTATCATTATTGAGTTATCTTCGGTGCGAAATGTGGATGTGCGTCCCTCACGCGTCTCGTCAATGTTCTTTCCCAGCTTAAGCTCCTTGACCAAGGGTACAAATATGTATCGTTCAGCTCGGAATAATTGCGGGATATAGTGCATTACTATGTACGATTGGCCTAGCTCTCAGCCGGTTTCAATTCAGTAGTGATTATTGATAGGCTTTTATGTATACTTAGGATATTTACTTCGGAGAGTCATTTTAAACTGGTAGAATTACTCCAATTTTAAAATATGACCGATTTGTTTTTTGTAGGATGAGGCATTATAATAAAACGTAGTGTGAAGTTTATTGAATGAATAAGTAACAAGTAAGGAAGGTTAAGTTCGGGTGTAACCGAACATTACACACTCAGTTGAGAGCTATGGTGACAACATAAGGGAAATAACCATGTAGGAAAATGAACCGAGGGAAACCCTACAATGTGTTTGTATGACATGTGTATCATATGAAAGGTATTAAAGAGTATTTTATGAGGGAGTGGGCCATAGTTCTATAGGTGGACGCCATTTAGGGATATAGCCATAAAGGTGGATCAGGGTTGAATCTAGAATGCGTTTGTACGATATGGGTATCAAATGAAAGGTGTTAATGAGTATTTTAAAAGCGAGTAATCCTTAGTTCCATAGGTGGACGCCGTTTCGAGATATCGGCATAAAGGTGGACCAGGGGTGACCCTAGAATTTGTTTGTACAATATGGGTATCAAAAGAAAGGTTTAATGAGTATTTTAAAAGGAGTAATCCTTAGTGCCATAGGTGGACACCGTTTCGAGGACATCGCCATAAAGGTGGACCAGGGGTGACCCTAGACTTTGTTTGTACAATATGGCATCAAACGAAAGGTGTTAATGAGTATTTTAAAAGGGAGTGGGCCTTAGTTCTATAGGTGGACGCCGTTTCGAAATATCGCCATAAACGTGGAGCAGGGGTGACCCTAGAATTTGTTTGTACAATATGGGTATCAAAAGAAAGGTGTTAATGAGTATTTTAAAGCGAGTAATCCTTAGTTCCATAAGTGGACGCCGTTTCGAGATATCGGCATAAAGGTGGACCAGGAGTGACCCTAGAATTTGTTTGTACAATATGGGTATCAAAAGAAAGGTGTTAATGAGTATTTTAAAGCGAGTAATCCTTAGTTCCATAGGTGGACGCCGTTTCGAGATATCGGCATAAAGGTGGACCAGGAGTGACCCTAGAATTTGTTTGTACAATATGGGTATCAAAAGAAAGGTGTTAATGAGTATTTTAAAAGGGATTAATCCTTAGTTCCATAGGTGAACGCCGTTTCGAGTTATCGCCATAAAGGTGGAGCAGGGGTGACCCTAGAATTGGTTTGTACAATATGGGTATCAAAGAAAGGTGTTAATGAGTATTTTAAAAGGGAGTAATCCTTAGTTCCATAGGTGGACGCCGTTTCGAGATACCGCCATAAAGGTGGACCAGGGGTGACTCTAGAATTCGTTTGTGCAATATGGGTATCAAACGAAAGGTGTTAATGAGTATTTTAAAAGGGAGGGGAGCCTTAGTTGTATAGGTGGACGCCTTTTCCAGGTATCGTAATAAAGGTGGAACAGGGGTGACTCTAGACTTTGTTTGTACGATATGGGTATCAAACGAAAGGTGTTAATGAGTATTTTTAAAAGGGAGTGCGCCTTCGTTCTATAGGTGTCGCCTTTTCGAGATATCGCCATAAAGTGGACCAGGGGTGACTTTAGAATTGTTTGTACGATATGGGTATCAAACGAAAGGTGTTAATGAGTATTTTAAAAGGGAGTGGGCTTAGTTCTATAGGTGGACGCCTTTTCGAGATATCGCCATAAAGGTGGACCAGGGGTGACCCTAGGATGTGTTTGTACGATATGGGTATCAAATTAAAGGTATTAATGAGAGTTTTAAAAGGGAGTGGTGGTAGTTGTATATGTGAAGGCGTTTTCCCAGATATCGACCAAAATGTGGACCAGGGTGACCCAGAACATCATCTGTTGGATACCGCTAATTTATTTATATATGTAATACCGTCAAGATTTTAAGGGTTTTTATTTCGTCCCTGCAGAACTTTTTCATTTCTTCTACTTAATATGGTAGGTGTCACAACCATTTTATAAAGTTTTTTCTAAAGTTATATTTCGCGTCAATAAACCAATCCAATTACCTCACCATGTTTCATCCCTTTTTTCGTATTTGGTATAGAATTATGGCATTTTTTTCATTTTTCGTAATTTTCGATATCGAAAAGTGGGCGTGGTCATTATCGGATTTCGTTCATTTTTCATACTAAGATAAAGTGAGTTCAAGTAAGTACGTGAACTAAGTTCATTAAAGATATGTCGATTTTTGCTCAAGTTATCGTGTTAACGGCCATGCGGAAGGACAGACGAACGACTGTGTATAAAAACTGGGCGTGACATCAACCGATTTCGCCCGTTTTCACAGCAAACAGTTAACATCATAAAATCTATGCCCCTACCAAATTTCAAAAGGATTGGTTAATTTTTGTTCGACTTATGGCGTTAAAAGTATCCTAGACAAATTAAATGAAAAAGGGCGGAGCCACGCCCATTTTGAAATTTTCTTTTATTTTTGTATTTTGTTGCACCATATCATTACTGGAGTTGAATGTTGACATAATTTACTTATATACTGTAAAGATATTAAATTTTTTGTTAAAATTTTACTTAAAAAAATTTTTTTTTAAAGTGGGCGTGGTCCTTCTCCGATTTTGCTAATTTTATTAGGCGTACATATAGTAATAGGAGTAACGTCCCTGCCAAATTTCATCATGATATCTTCAACGACTGACAAATTACAGCTTGCAAAAGTTTTAAATTACCTTCTTTTAAAAGTGGGCGGTGCCACGCCCATTGTCCAAAATTTTACTAATTTTCTATTCTGCGTCATAAATTCAACTCATTTACCAAGTTTCGTCGCTTTATCTGTATTTTGGTAATGAATTATCGCACTTTTTCGGTTTTTCGATTTCGATATCGAAAAAGTGGGCGTGGTTATAGTACGATATCGTTCGTTTTAAATAGCGATCTGAGATGAGTGCTCAGGAACCCACATACCAAAATTTTCATCAAGATACCTCAAAATTTACTCAAGTTATCGTGTTAACGGACGGACGGACGACGGACGGACGGACATGGCTCAATCAAATTTTTTTTCGATCCTGAATATTTTGATATATGGAAGTCTATATCTATCTCGATTCCTTTATATATGTACAACCAACCGTTATACAATCAAACTTAATATACTCTGTGAGCTCTGCTCAACTGAGTATAAAAGTGTAAAACGTTATTCTTTGGCACATTTGGAAATATATATTTTTTTTTGGGAAAAACTGGGCTTGCAGATTCAGCCTATATTGTCAAGGTAAGGCTTTACCTATGACTCAAACGCGTTTTTTTTGCAAGGAAGTTCCAAGAAATTTAAGATGTTTTCACTTTATGTAATAAATAGAATTAAAAGCGACAAACTGTAACCGTTACAAAAGCCGAGCCAAACTCCGTTTCACACACTATCCATATCTACAGTAATCTGCACACCCTCTGAAACCAACATACTATGTGCAAAATGGCAAAGAGACAACTAAAGTAAATATGTACTACATTCCTATGTATTGATGTATCAACTCGGATTTCCGCATGGAAAACTTGACCTATTTGCGTTAGAATCGCCTGCTAGGTCAGTATTGCTGAGTGATAAGTAAGCAACTATGGACATCGGCTAGTAGTGTGGTGTCTTGTTTATACCATGGACAGCACATACATATGTGCAGACTTTCTCCTAATGGTCAATCACTGCAGTGGCTTGCTCGTAATGTTTGGAACCCTGGTTTGCCAGTTGAATTATAGAAAAATTTGGAAAAGAAGAATGAGTAACTGTAACAAAAATCCGCACGCAACGATATCGTTAAGTGGTACATATATCAGGGCATCCCCACAGTTGGTTGATGTTAATAAACAAAAACAAGTAAGGAAGGCTAAGTTCGGGTGTAACCGAACATTACATACTCAGCTGAGGGAAAATCACCATGTAGGAAAATGAACCTAGGGTAACCCTGGAATGTGTTTGTATGACATGGATATCAAACGGAAGGTATTAAAGAGTATTTTAAGAGGGAGTCGGCCATAGTTCTAAAGGTGGACCAGGGGTGACTCTAGAATGTGTTTGTACGATATGGGTATCAAATTAAAGGTATTAATGAGGGTTTTAAAAGGAAATGGCTCTTAGTTGTATATGTGAAGGCGTTTTCAAGATATCGACCAAAATGTGGACCGGGGTGACCCAGAACATCATCTGTCGCGGGTACCGCTAATTTATTTATATATGTAATACTACGAACAGTATTCCCGCCAAGATTCCAAGGGCTCTTGATTGCGCCCTGCAGAACTTTTTCATTTTTTCTACTTAATATGGTAGGTGTCACACCCATTTTACAAGTTTATTCTAAAGTTATTTTTTGCGTCAATAAACAATCAAATTACCATGTTTCATCCCTTTTTTCATATTTGGTACAGAATTATGTCATTTTTTTTAATTTTTCGTAATTTTCGATTTCGAAAAAGTGGGCGCAATTATGGTCGGATTTCGGCCATTTTTTGATACTAAGATAAAGTGAGATCAGATAAGTACGCGAACTGAGTTAGTAAATATATGTCGGTTTTTGCTCAAGTTATCCGTTTTAACGGCCGTGGCTTCAACCGATTTCGGCCCATTTTCACAGAAACAGTTACGTCATAGATCTATGCCTCTACCAAATTTTAGAGGATTGGTCAATTTTTGTTCGACTTATGGCATTAAAAGTATTCTAGACAAACTAAAGTGAAAAAGGGCGGAACCACACCCATTTTGAAATTTTCTTTATTTTTGTATTTTGTTGCAGCACATTACTGGAGTTGAATGTTGACATAATTTACTTATATACAGTAAATATATTAAATTTTTGTTAAAATTTTGACTTTAAAAATAAAGTGGGCGTATTCTTCATCCGATTTTTCTAATTTTTATTTGGCACTATATAGTAATAGTAGTAACGTCCCTGCCAAATTTCATCATGAATCTTCATGACTGCCAATTACAGCTTGCAAACTTTTAAATACCTTCTTTTAAAAGTGGGCGGTGCCACGCCCTTGTCCAAAATTTGTACTAATTTTCTATTCGCGTCATAAGGTCAACCCACCTACCAAGTTCTCTTCGCTTTATCCGTCTTTGGCAATGAATTGGCATTTTTTCGGTTTTTCGAAATTTTCGATATCGAAAAAGTGGGCGTGGTTATAGTCCGATATCGTTCATTTTAATAGCGATCTGAGATGGGTGCCCAGGAACCTACATACCAAATTTCGTCAAGATACCTCAAAATTACTCAAGTTATCGTGTTAACGGACAGACGGACGGACGGACGGACATGGCTCAATCAAAATTTTTTTCGATACTGATGATTTTGATATATGGAAGTCTATATCTATGTCGATTACTTTATACCTGTACAACCAACCGTTATCCAATCAAAGTTAATATACTCTGTGAGCTCTGCTCAACTGAGTATAACAAGAACGTATTTAGTACAAGTCTTTATCCAATTCAATGATTGAATTAGAAGCGAACGTACTATGCCACTCGTCATCTTCTACTGGTCAGCACAAGTTGTCGTCGTACTCATCTGGCGGCTCATGAAATAGAAAGCTTGCTGATATTCTCTGTTATCCTAGCTCTTAAATTAAATTGGAAAAATGGAATTCCAACTTTTTACAGTGATTGCCTTTATTTAGATCTTTGTCATGTATAATTATTTCATCTTTTATGCCATGAATGCTTGAGGTAGTGGAAGTAACTAACAAAGGGAAATATATGTACCTGGTGTATACAAGGTTTAAAGATCAGTTTTCTTTTCGGACTGGTAGGCGGTGATGCTAATCTTAGACATTATTTTCCCTAAATTCAACTTAGTTTGCTCTCTGATATATTTTTTTTTATTATTTGATGGACTGACAATAGAAAACACTTATATATCTACACGTGCAATATGCTTTAGTTGTTAGCTCAATGTAGCTAAGGGATAAAAGGTAATAAAAATAAAATAAAAAAATTTTAAGCAATTCCTTTATATAAACGGACAAAAATCAGCGAAAACTGTCTCCTTATATGAAGACATATTCTTGCTAAACTTTGATTTTTAAACTTTGACATAGAAATTGTAAAAATATTTATGAGAAGTAAAAATTCCAATCCATTACTTTGATTGGAAAGTTGGTAGGAAAGGTGATATTACTTCTTACAAATATTTTTGCAATTTCTATGTCAAAATTTAAAAATCGAAGTTTAGCAAGAATATGTCTTCATATAAGGAGATATTTTTCGCTGATTTTTGTCCATTTAAACAAAGAAAGTGCTTCAAATTAGTATTGTGTCATCGGCTGTCATCGACCTCTGAATTAAGCTCTAAATTTTTAGCCTCTAGCTCATCGGGAAGTTACTTAAAACCCGGTTTCAAATTTCCAAATTATATCTAATTTTTTCGATCGGTGCGCCACCTAACGAAGTTTTCTCCTTTTGTTCCTTTGTCACGGTGTCTTAACCTGTGTCTGAGGTTTCACTGTTTGTAGCTCAATGAGAAGTTACTTTAAACTCGATCTCAAAACACCAAATTTCCAAATTCTTATCTAAATATTTCGATCCGTGCGCCACCTAACGGAATTTTTTCTCCTTTTCTTAAATTTTCTCGGTGTCTTATCCTATCTGTGAAGTTTTACAGTTGTAGCTCAATGAGAACTTACATAAAAATCAATCCCAAAATTCCCTCCGTTCCGTTTGATTTTTCTAAATTTCTCAGTCCGTGCGCCCCCTAGCGGAACTTTTTGTATTGTGTCATCGGCTGTCGTCGACCTCTGAATTAAGTATGAAATTTCAGGTCTCTAGCTCATCGAGAAGTTACTTTAAAGCTGGTTTGAAAATTTAAAATTCTTATCTAATTATTTCGATCCGTGCGCCACCTAACGGACTTTTTTCCTTTTGTAGCATTGTCGCGGTGTTCTAACCTATGTGTAAAGTTTCACGTTTGTAGCTCAATGAGAAGTTTACTTAAAAATCGATTGCAAGATTTGTATGAAAAGCGGACAAACATTCAACCGACCTAATATAAAAGAAGTAAAATAGGGACATTGCGTATAATGGACCACATATATGTACATGCGCATCCGATGGTCAACTCCGCCTTACTGGTGCTATCTGTGATCCTAGCTTCCGAGGTGGCTTATAGAAAAATTTGTTTAGAAAAATTAGCAACGATAACAATCACCCGCACGCAACAATATTTGAATGTGTACTTGTTCGCAATTACCATTAGTTAACGTATCTAAAATAGGTATTTTCAACTTATTTCAATCGTCAGGGCTTATGAACTCAGCAGAACAGTCCGTCACTGTCACGACGCACTATGGCGCCTTTTGAGTTTTTTCTTTGCAAAAATCATAACTTTTGAAATAATGAAGATATTTTAAAGATTTATACTGCACCTGAAAGCTAATTATTTAGACTTTGGACAGTGTGCCAGAGTAACAGGGTGTTTCACAATAATTCGTCAAAGTTGAAAAATTGTAGAAAAATACAAAAAAAATTTTGTTAAAAACTGAAGGAAAAACTTTGAAATTATTTTTCTATGAGGACGTATTTGAACATGAAATCAGATAAGCTTATGATTTGTATTAAGGAGTGTGGCTCTACCCACTTATGATTAAAAGTTTTGTCTTAGTAGCAAGGTTATCAATCTCCACCATGGACGCATTACTTCTTTTAAGATGTTGTACTCTTATAAAAGTGAATGTGTACGCTAGGAGATAAGTATAAAAACATTGCTTGAAAATTCATTGTATAAATTTACTTACACATTTTTGAAAAATTCAAAAACCAAACATTTATTAAACTTAACTAAGAAAAATTATTAAAAGTTGTTCAATATTATTGTATTTGAGCCAAAGATGCAAACAACTAATAAATTTTTGAGCACTGCCCACTTATGATAAACAGTTTTATCTTAATAACCGCTTTACCAATTTTATTGATTTCTGTAAAAATTTATTACTTTTCTGATAGCCAAAGCCTAAGCTTTAAAATAAATATACATAAAGGGTGCTTCAAAACCAATCTAAAAATTTGATAAATTTTAAAAAGGTGTAAAAACGAAATTATATGATCATAATTACTAAATGAAATAACTGTATTATTTATAATAAATAATAAACTTGTATTTATTGATTTCTTTTTTTTTCGATAAAATATCAAAACTAAGTACTAAATAATTTGTTTGTTGTGATAGAAAAAGGTGGACCATTTATTCAATCTTAACGTATTCTTCGTCACTTGAAAATATAACTAACAAGGAAACCATTTCTGAGATATAGATGTCTGTAAGATCTTTTTGCGATCTTACATGCCTCATGGATGATATGACTGGATCAGAAGAAATGGCCAACATGTTGAAAAGGTCCTCGTTTGTCTAACTCGTGAGAGTTTGCAAGCGTTAGTACTTCTATATCTTTTGTAGTCCTTGTTTTTTTGATTCTTGAGCTTCCTCAGACAATTCTCCTAATGGTAAACACTGGTATTCTATTAAATATTTTCCATGGGCCAAAATTTTAAGTACCGTTGGTATGAGCTTTTTCTCAGGACACTTTTGAAGCAGCAGCTCTGCAGTTTTCGATGCATATTCTCCAAATTTAGGTCCACTAACTTTTTCGTGGCAATTTAAAATATTTAAAATTACTCCCAATCGTTGATAATATTTCTGTCGACTCCAGTAATGCGAGCAATCATTTCATCGTGTTCAAAAAATCTTCTTGAGGAGTTTCCATCATTTGTGTTGCCGTATCCATACTTTGGGCATTCAACTCTCAGGCCAAGGTCTTTATAGAATGCATCTTGAACTATTTTTTTCTAATTTTTTGTTTTTCCTTAGATGTTGCATTGTCGTCGAACACTTCTCCTTGTTGTGGTATTGTATAAGCCAGTTTCAAAACGAATTCCACGTGCCTTATCCCCGCATGCAAAGGAGATATTCCCTACTCATAATTTAGTTTGAAATAATTGAATCGTCAAGATTTTCACAGTCTGTTTGACTCTTCTTACAGATGATGTGTTTGCTAGTAAGTTTAAAACTTTTCCATTGACCATTGTTAGAAGAAAATCATGTTTTATGGTAACATTTCCCGTCCTCGATTTCAAATATTGTTGGTTCTAATTTTGCGATTTGATTTTTTATATCACTCACTGTAGCTTTTATAAGTTCCGAAGACTCCTTCTCATATTTAAATAATATCGGCCGGCACAATTTAACTGATGACGGCCGTGGATTTTTCCAATATTCTGAAGCTTCATCTTTTAAATGGAGGAGAACAATAGAAGCCATAAACATATTACCATCTGTAATTGTTCCATCGTTTTTATACTTTCATGAAAATGAAATGGTATATTAATTTCGTCACGAAACCGAAAATTGTAAGTCCTTAAAGGAAAATAGATATACCCACCATTAAGTATACCGAAATAATCAGGTTGAAGAGCTGAGTTGATTTAGCCATGTCCGTCTGTCCGTCTGTTCGTCTGTCTGTTTGTATGCAAACTAGTCCCTCAATTTTGAGATATCTTGATAAAATTTGGTGGGCGGGTGTATTTGGGTGTCCGATTAGACATTTGTCGGAACTGGCCGGATCGGACCACTGTAGCATATATCCTCCATACAACGGATTTTTCAGAAAAAGAGGATTTTTGTAATATCTTACTCAATTTAACAGACTGAAGCTTCAAACTTCACCATATAATTTCGTATATTGCACATATTGTTGCCTGAAAAAATTGATGAGATCGGTCGTATATATAGTATATATCCCCCACAACCGATTGTTCAGGTAAGAAACTTTTCGTAATTG
>JARSSU010012549.1:0-22484 GCA_029619165.1 Eurosta solidaginis | reverse complement strand
CTAGTGTATAATCAGTATTGTTTTGACGTTTCACAACAGTAGTGTGCCCTGGCTTGAAAACACCCTTGCATTCTTTCTGGGAAATTCTTTCTTTCGTTTGAGTTCGTCCGACATTCGGTTTTGATTTGTGTGTTCCATTCGTTTTACTAATTTTAGCCCAGTTGACTGCATTTGACTTTTGTGGTACTTGTCGGATCTCCTCCACCAGCACTCACTTACTGCTGAACCCTTTCTCAAAACTGAAGCTAAGTGGCACAACCTTGTTCTTATAGCGCATAATCCTTCTTTGCATGTCGAGATTGATGCCGTGGATAATTAAGAAGTCCATTCCCAATATGACTTCACCAACGATCTCTGCCACAACGAATTTGGTTTGAGCCATGACCTTCCCAATTAAGACTTCACATACCACTTCTCCCTGGACTTGGTTATACTCGCAAGTGACCGTACGCAATCTTGTCCCAGATAACGGCTTTACTCTCCTGTTAACCAAATCAGATCGCATTAAGGAATGAGATGCGCCCGTATCTATAGTCAGTAAACGCTCTTTGCCATCCACACTCTCTGACGGTAAGAATACTCGATTTTCTTCCGATTTGTGATACCGATATCACAGAACATTCAATAGCTGGAGAAAGTTCTCTGTCTTTAGATCCGGCTCGCTCTTGCTCATCTCCTCCATCTTTGTACTTAAGACCACCCATGCTGTTGGAACCACTAGAATCAACATCGCAATGACGTGCAATGTGACCTGGCTTCCCGTATTTGAAGCATTTGATTACTCTGTCACTCCGCTTTTGCGAACCTTTCATCGCCCCAATATTGTGTTCACCCAGTCTGGCCTTTCTACTCCCACACAGCGTGCTTTGAAAGCTGGCTTACTCAATAGTGAGGCAGTATCCTGATTCAATGTATGGGATACCGTTTCAGCAAATGTTGGCCTTGGGTTTGGGTATGTACCTCGCTTCGTTCCCACGTCCCGTATGCCATTTATTAAGCTCTAGATTTTTACCCCCTCGGTGTATTCCACGGGCGCGTCCACATTTGCTGGATGGGCCAGCCTTTCGACATCCGACACAAACTCCAGCAAAGTCTCATTCGCTTTTTGATAGCGGTTTTGCAACTCTATTTGTTATATCTGTTTCCTGTGTTTGCTTCCGTATCGCCTCTCTAGAGCGCTCATCAATGTTTCATAACTGTTCCGTTCGTACTCTGGAACTGTCTGTACGATTTCAGCTGCAGACCCTTTCAATGCCACGAACAGTGCAGCAACTTTATCTTCAGCATTTCAGTTGTTCACTGCTGCGGTCTTCTCAAACTGTAGCTTAAAGACCTGGAAAGAACAGAACATCAAAGGATGGAGTTTTTGCCTTCGTATTACTCGCTGAAGCAGCCGGGCGATTAAGTTGCAACTCCTGTATACCAAAGCTTCTATCTCCGCATCAACTCTGTCCTCGAGCTGTACAATTTTTGTATCCTGTGCTTCCAGCTTTGATGTTACCCTTGCTTCTTGTGCTTCTAATTGCGAAGACATTTTTGCCACCAGCAATGATAAGCGCTCCTCTTGTGCTTCCATCTTCGATGTTATGCGTGTGCCCTGCGATTCCAGTTGTGATGCCATTGTAGATGTTTTTGCAGACATTGCAGCCAATATCATGTTCAAGTCAATGTTCGTCACTATCTGCGGTGTTTCGTTTTTTTTAACGATTTTTAACTAGTATGGAGCTTACGAAAAAAAGCAAATACCCAACGAATTTTAAAGTTCGGAACTAGAGGAAAGCTAATGCAGGGGGGACAGTTTCCACCACCTAAGACACCGCCATGTTAAATTCGCCAGTAAAAACACATAAAAGAGATAGATATAAAACTAGAGTGGTTCCGAATGCTCTAGAAGCGCACCAAATTTGAACTGTAGATTTTTCGTACAGGGAACATGTAGAATTTCGGTCCGGTGCGGAGCCAACGAGATAGTATAAAGAACTAGATCTTAGTTGTTAATTTGTATACTAAACTATCAAAAAAGTACCAATAAACAACTAGTTCTAAAGTGAAACTAGAGGAAAGGTAATGCAGAGGGGACATTTTCCGCAATTTAGAACATCGCCATATCAAATTCGTTGAAAGCATGTAAGAGGATAATAAGTACTAGTATCGTCTGTGGTCGAAATTCGACCAACTTGTATTTTTTTTAAACTCATTCTATGCATCCAGTGTTGGGGTAGTGAAATAATGCGTTAATAGTTGAGCAGTGAGTGGAAATATAGCAAACTGATCTATCTTACTTAAAGTTCTCATTAAAATTTTGAATTTGACCTAAGACGTTATAATCTTTGATTGTATTTTCTTAAATTTTCTACAAACTTTTGAAATGTAATTATAAGTTTTGGTGTGGAGCTCCTTAAAAAAAATATAACAAATATGTAAAATCAAATGAAATTTACATAGAATTGTGGTGAAATTACTTGAAATTGAATTGAAAATTTGCTTTTTATACACCACCCGGGAGATACGCCGTTGGCGCGCTACCGAAGTTAGTTTTGGGTGCTCGGTTTCCCAGTAGGCCTATATCACCAATATAAACTGCATATACATATATCGCCCATTTACTTCAATAGCGTCATAATTAAAAAAACACGAATTTTTAGTTAAGAACGAAGAAATTTGCTAAAGGAATTTAACCTATTTCACACCACCTGTTAGGTATGCAATCGGCGCTTTACTTGTATGGAAATTTTATTAGCGTGATAATATATATATAAATAAAAGTTAACTCATTATTTGCGATTTTATGTTTTCTTGAAAACAACTAAAATAAAAAACAAATAATGTGTTAAATAAAGACTTATGTATTTACGTGTAAGTAAAATTTGCCACAAAAAATGGGCCGTTCAAAAATTAATTCTATTTGAGATTTTTTGGTACGCTACAAATTATTTTGGAACAGTTTTTTTGGATTTTGGTAGAGGCTATTATAGGTAAGTGGCAACATTGGGCACCATATTTGTATGTACGTGAAGCATTTGTGCTTTCGAATTTAGCAGGGAATCATAAAGGTTTAGGTCTTTGAAATTCGCATTAGAACACTTAGATAATTGTTCCCAAAAATGGCTTGTGCACGAAAATTAATTTCGATATTTGTATGAATTGTTCGAATTTACAAAAAAATTTTTCTATTAATTATGAACAAATAGAGTAATATTTGTTAACAAAAATAGGCCTATGCACTGCGGCTGATCAATACGAATCGATTCATATAACTTTTATATGATTTTACGTATGCTAAGTATGCGAAACAGCCTGTAAATTGATTGTATGGAAATTTTGTTAGCGTATTAATATATAGATTGTGGGTAAAATACTGCCTATGCAATACGGCCGCCATGGTGCCGGTTGCCGTTTTCACCTAAAATCAAGGGACGTTTTTTTTTCGTTTAATATACAACGTGAAATTTTCCGATTCAGTTAAGTTGCATTTAAATAATAATAAACTAAGTTGAAATAAACGAATATATAATAAAGTAAAATAAGAAATAAAATAAATTAGCATAAAAGACAATATAAAAAATTTAATGTTATATTTTTGTAAATTTTTTGTTTTTTGATCAGTAAATGCAAAAACATTTTCGGGCAAATTTGCCATTAATTGTTATAAATGAATTTAGTTAGTTTCAACAAAAGTTAACTCATTATTTGTGATTTCATGTTTTCTTGAAAACAACTAAAATAAAAAACAAATAATCTGTTAAATAAAGACTTATGTATTTACGTGTGAGTAAAGTTTGCCACAAAAAATGGACCGTTCAAAAATTAATTCTATGCACTGCGGCTGATCAATACGAATCGATTCATATAACTTTTATATGATTCTACGTATGCTAAGTATGCGAAACAGCCTGTCAATTGATTGTATGGAAATTTTGTTAGCGTATTAATATATAGATTTGTATTATTTTTTGTGCATGCTAAAAGTAGTCTAGAATAATATTGGTATACATATGTTCTGTATGGAGTACTAGCACAGGCTTAATGTGTAATATTGGTATATGTACAGTATAGTGGTCTTAAAAATTAGTATTCCGAAAAAAGACTGTACCGCCCCACACATTATTCCTTTGTATGTAAGTAATAAATATCACAACTCCTAGGAAGATTACACCAGCTTCGGGCGTGGCAAATTCCCGTTTAAAATGCCCACAACCGTTATTTCTTTAATTTTCGAGAATAATACCCGACAAAATCTTATAAAAAGTTATAAATATGCTGTTTTACTCATAGTATAATTATAAAAAGAAAATTAAAAAGGAAAACAATTTTTAGAAATGGGCGTGGCACTTCCCATTTTTCATCCAACGTTTCAGGAGACCAATTGACTTATGAAGTCAAAATTCGGTACACATATTTTTCCCACAGTGGTTAAGGACCACGCCTATTGTATAAATTTTTTTTGTAAATAAAGATCATAGACCAATGTAAAAGGCACTTTGCGAAAAAATCTTTATATCAATCAAATACCATTATAAAAAAAATTTTTAATTAATATATTTGAATTGGGTTTTCACTCTTTATCCTTTTTCGACCATTCATTATTCTGCATTTCGATAGCCATTACTGGAAGAACAATTGAACTATTATGAAGAAAGTCTATATCCTTATTTTTTATAAATATGTATATTTCTAATAAATTAGGACAAAATACATTTAATAAACATCCCCCTTTTAACAACACTTAGAGTCAAAAAACTTAAACTAAATGAATTGAACGACAGCACTCTACTTCTACTTAATTTGCGATTAATCGTCTAAACGGTTATGTCCATCCAACAAGGCGCGCCAATCGCTTCTCCGCTCCGCCAGCTGCCGCCAATTGGTCACATCAAGGGAGTTTACACTGTTTTCCACCTGGGTTTTCCAGCGGAGTGGGGGCCGCCCTCTTCCTCTGCTTTCATAGGTGGTTTCCGACCAAAATATTTTATTGGCCAGAGCGTCATCTTTTATTCGCATAATATGGGCTCCTCTGCGTTTTATTTCGCTGGACTATGTTGATGTCTGCGTAAAGCTCATAATTAAATCTTCTTCGGTACTCGCCATCACCAACTCATTGAGGTGCGTAAATTTTCCAAGAACTTTTCCTCGAACACTTCCAGACCCGTTTCATCTGATGCATCATATAGCAGGACGGGCACGATAAGTGACTTGTATAGCATGATTTTCGTTTGCGGAGAGAGGACTTCACTTTTCATTTACCGACCAAGTCCAAAGTAGCATTTATTGGCAAGTGTTTAGGTCACAGACCTAAATATATCTGCCCCCCTCGTAACATAATCAACTACCACCCACCCATGCTTGTGGTCACTAGTACACACAGGTATGTGGAGTGGTAGTATGTATGGATATTTATATTTATACCGCTGTGAGCCCGCGGTATAGCAACTTTGTTGCCGGGAAACCCAACGAAGGAGCTGTATCGTGGGTTCATCGGCTTTCGTTGCAAAGAGGCTCGTCCTCTTTGTATCCAGCAGCCAGCGAAGGAACACGCATCATACGTGACGTAAGTGCTTATCTTTTTCAAATACTTTTAATATTACATATATTCCACAACATTTTTTTATTTCTTTCCTTCACATTTGTTGTTTTAAATTGCTTAATAAAAAATCTATCACATATTTTTATTGAATTAATCGAAACCTTTTGGTGTTTTTTATTTCCTCTTCTTTTTCCCGCCTAAACATATTCTTCTACAATTCCGTGGGTGCGCGCCGTTGCCACCACGCAATTGTACATGGTCCTTCGAGCCGGATTTAAAAAAGCACCTACATACCATTTTACACCCAAGATCACGAGGAATAGGATTACGTTATTCCAGTAGTTTAGGATGCGAAAGAGGATAAAGATTCCAATGAACCTGAATTGTCTTCATTAACCTTTAACCCCTATTTTCAAGTTCAAGTAGCTCGTATAGAAGAGATGTATATTGGTCCTATGAAGTGTGCCATGGACAGCATGTTCGACAATCGCATGAGGAAAGAGAAGGTAAAATACGACGCAGTGCTTAAAGAGAAAATACTCCGATTAATAATGTGAACTCATGTTTCGCAAATACAAGTAAAGGGGTATTACTAGGGACAGCTCAGGTTAATATTCATTTTAATGGTGTTGACTATTGGGCGAGAACCCTAATAGACTCGGGATCTGAATGCTGATTCATTACAGAGAAACTCAAGCGCAGAATTAGTCTGCCATCCCAACACCAGCATGCCCAAATTTCGGGCATAAATAATACAATGTCTGCACAAGTAAAAGACGCGTGCAACATACAACTGCGGTCACCAACGAACCCATTAATCGAGATCAATACGACCATGCTGGCTTTACCACAACTAACAGGGAATCTTCCAATTTGCCACATAAACGCAATGACCAGCCAAGCATTCCTGACTTAGTACTGGCTGACAAAAGATTATTTGTCAATGAGCCAGTCGATCTAATTCTGGGCGGAGACATATACCCCAAGTTATATAAGGCGGCATTAGGAAAGATGTGCTACACACATTAATAGCACAGGAAACGATGTTCGGCTGGATTTTGACAGGCCGGAGAGATGTGGTTTATACAAATAAAACCTTAGTATCATATTTCAACGAGGTCACGTTGAACAAACAGCTGTCGGCATTTTGGGAATTAGAGGATATTCCAAGTAAAAGAAGCATCAAAAACGGGGATAGGTACTGCGAAGAGCTATTCAAATCCAGAACAGTTCGGAGAGTTGATGGCAAATACGTGGTTTCCTTACCCTTTAGGAAAGAATTTAGCTTAGGTCCCTCTCTAAAAAGTGCGTGTTCTCAATTTTATCAATGAGACACGACTAGCTAAAAATCCCGATCTACAAACTGAATACAATAGAGATGTATCTGAAAACGGAACCCTAGGGCATATGAAACAAGTCAGTAATATCCCGCCAGACTCAACCGACTGTTACTTCCTACCTCGCCATGCTGTTAAAAAGGAGGGAAGTACAACAACAAAAGTCAGAGTCGTACTTAATGCATCATTTCTTACCACTAACGGCAAAAGTCTAAATGATGCCTTATATCCAGGTCCGATTCTTCAATCTGACTTAACAATCTTAATACTTCGTTGGAGACTGTTCAAATACGTCTTCAAGAGCGACATAGAGAAAATGTATCGCCAAATATGGGTCAATGAAGACCAAACAAAATACCGGCGAACCATATTTCGCAAAAGCCCTAAAAACCCAATTAACCTGTACGAATTGAAACAGTAGCCTTTGGGGTCAATTGTGATCCATACCTTGCGATTCGGACGATGCACCAACTCGCTGATGACGTGGAGATCCCGCATCCAATGGCAGCATATATCCTGCGAAATTGTATGTACGTCTATGACCTACTCGCCGGTGGACACAGCATCGAAACTGTGATAAGGGCAAGGGATCAAATATCATCGGCATTAAAATCGGCGGGTTTCCCATTCGAAAATGGACGTCCAACTGCAAGAAAATTCTTCAGGGCATACCGAAAAAGCACTAATTAAACGAGGATTTTCTTGAGTTTGACGACACCAGCACTGTTAAAGCACGCAACATCAGCTGGTTTTCTCCATGGAGGGAGATCTTATGTATAAATTCAACTAGGAGTCTGGTTAACCTACAAGTGTTAGGAAGGATAATGGGGTGACGCTCATTTTAGGACATGTATTGGGATGCGTCGACCCGCCCACCAGTTTTGATTATAAGTTCAGTATCGATGAATGGATTTAAGTTTAAAATCTCACTATTTCCATGAATTATTTTCCTTGGCTTCAAATTTCCGCTGGATTTCAGGGCTAATGTTGTTGCCTGCGTTAATACTGGTCCCAAAATAAACGAAGTCTTTTACTATTTCGAAATTATGGCTGCCAACAGTAGTGCGGTTTCCAAAGCGCAAATGCTCGGTTGACAGCATGTACTTCGCTTTGTCCTCATTCACCATCAAAGCATCAATTTGTTAATTTCTTTTCTTTAGTTGACAACACTGCCAAAAACCGATTCTGTGCATATTATAAATGTGCCACACATTAACCTTAAGTTATCTTCCCAAAGTTTGGAAAGTAATACCTACATACAAAGGAGTAATTTGAGGGGACGGTACCGCTTTTATTTTTTTCATACAAAATATGTCAGTCTAATGTACAGTAAAGAGTACTAGAGGATTGTAAGCCAGGCGTAGTAGTGTGTAATATTTGTTTATGTATTGCACGGAGTTACTAGAGTATGTCTTAGCATAGGCATCGTGTGTGGTATTATTAAGCTGTATGAAGTATTCAAGTATGAGAGCGAAGTGTAGTCACTACAATTTAGCGTAATGTGGAACATGGTACATATTAGAGTTGATATCGGCGAAATACACAGCAACTCAAGGCAATCATATCACCTAAACCTGAGCATATTGTCGGGATATATTGATACCCTCCATCAGCAAACCCCCAGTTTTTCAGAAGAGCACTGTTTTGTCAGCTACATTGCAAATTGGTAATAATATGAAGTACCGCAATGGTAGAGGTTTACGCCGATTACTTTATCGGCGGCGGCGTAGACTTCGTAAAATATCGGCGCCGGCTCACGCCGTCGTACTTGGTAAATGAATTTTGATCTCCACAAGTTTTTTCAATTACTCTCTGACCTTACAGACATTTTGAAAAATTTATGGTTCTCAAATTTATATCCAGCAAATTTCTCCAAATGCTTTAGATTTAACACTTCCTGAATTTAAAGATTAAAATGAATATATTTATTGTATAATGACGTTTTTATTCAGATACATCTTTAAGAACAGTATTTATGTCTATATTTAGGCACCAAAAATATACTTCCAGTATTCATATAAAAAATACCTATTTGAATTTTCTTTGCAAGATTCGTAGTTATTGTGAATAAAAATAATTTGTTTACGTTGTGCTGCTGAGCTGTGACCGTTTATTTGTAACAGTAAGGTCAGCAATAGAAAAAATCCGCTCACAGAGTGTACTCGTTGCCGTAATACAGAAAACTTTTCATGCCACTTAGATAATAGTGGCATTGCAGCAGCCTTTTCCCTCCAGAAATTCAAAACATTTTGGTTTGATGACAACTCAACAGCAAATGGCATTCTGCTGATAAATTCATATTTTTTGAATTTGTGGAATACCTCTGGCGCAATCTTCAATATTTTAGAGGAAGGTAGAGAAATATCTTTATCATTATTACCTTCGGTATTTTTTGAGTCACCAATAAGGGATTTATACATTTTACTTAAAAAATTACTTTCGTAATATTTCGTCCGTGACACAATCCAGTGTGCATGAAGCGCGGATCCTGCAGCCGCTGCGCACACTAATAGGTATATCATTTATTGGAAATCTAAAGTCTAGTTTGCTTCTTATATTATTTTTAATTTTTTGAATTAAATGCAACTGTGGAAAAGTTTGCATTATTTTCATCCAAATCAGTGTCGACGTTCTCAGATAATATTGTCACTATCTCCTTTCGAATAATTAATGCAAGAGAAATATATGGATATGAATCGCCAGACAAAAATGTCACAGCATCTTTGAATTTTTGTAAAAGTCCTTCAACTTGTACATAAGCTGTGCTTTAGCTTCTAGAAAAATCAAGTCACTTTTATTGCAGTTTTTATGCAATTTATTTATGTGCGGCTCTTTGAGACCCAAGACTATCAAGCATTGTCAGAACGCTGTGCCATCTTGTTGGGACCGCGTTTTCTAGAGTAACATTTCTTTTTCCCACCAAACTACTTGTAAGTCATTAGGATTGTTGATGTGCTTATACGTTTCTAACGGAACATCATCTAGTGGACCAAATCTGTCATCGTAGTCGACCCAACACGAGTCTTCGGAAGCAAGGAGTTCCTCCAAGTTGTCAATATTTGCTAAAATTTCGTTTTGTATTGTATCAGCTTGGTATCTAAAACATCTGTTTTTAAAACGAAGGGCCCTTGCAATACTTTTGCACTTCGCAATTAAGTTGCTTACTTCAGGGACGGAATTATAGCCATCTATAGTAAGCAAATTATGTAGCCATGCCCAAGACAGAAATGGTTTGTTGATGCACCCTAAATCAATGGCTTTTTTAATGTTACTACCTTGATAAGTGACAACAAAATTGATTCCCAGTAACTAATTTAAAAAAATCTGTTACTTGTTCAAGTTCTGTTAAAATGTTATTGCCAGTGTGAGACTTTGAAATGTATTTTGTTTCCAAGGTGAGATTTTCAAACAGGAAATTTTTGTCGAGATAATGAAAATATATGTAATATAATTTCTTCTTCGAAAATTATCGGTCCACAAATCAAATGTTAGTGCAAAATGCTCCTGGCCAGAGATTTTTTGTCGAACAGTGTGTAAAACGCATTCATAAAAATTATCTAACGCTGTTGTTGAAATGGTTTTGACATGTGGTACATCACCATCAGCTAATACAACTTTGTATTTTTTTGGGAAGTCTCTTATTCCATTATTGGAAATTGTATGGAACGGTACTAAATCTGTGCCATCCACAATGGCACTTCCCAATAGCCATTTGGAATTCGTTGAAGATTTTTTAGGACATTTTTAAACAAATTTTGATATGTTAGAACTATTTTCAGCATCGAAATAACGAATATTGTGTTCATTTTTTAAGTGCCTCGTTAGATTCCCTGTAGAAACGTTTTTGCTATATGACAGGATCTTGGAACTAAAATATGTGTTCAACGATTACTTGTGAAACAGAAAAGTACTAGGCTCAAAACTTACCAAAAAAAATATGGATGAATCCCTCATTTTTCTGTTTTGTTAGACAAAGGTTGCAAAGAACTTTTTCTTTTTCAATAGTTTTTCCAACTTGAGCCTCTTCTAACGTTCCGAAAAATCGAAACACACTGCTGTACGTCGGCCACTTGTAATTTGTAGTTGATTATGTAATCCTTCACTGCCTTTTCTATCTGTAAGTTACAGGCCGATAAAGCAGAATGAAAATGTATACAATTTAACAACAAATTAGTTAGCTTTTATGCATTTTCACATAATAAACGCTTTCTACATAACATATTTTTATTATAAGACTTCATTAATTAAAGATGTTGGTACATCAAACAAAAGCTACTTCACTATCTACTAATAATGAAATGAAATATTCAATATTTTTTAACACGGTACAAGAAATAAGCTGATTCCATAGTTGTCGATCGCCATATTAACAATGATAAAAAGATTGCAAGGTATAACCGTTCTGTCTTCTACCAGCTATGACTTTTGAAGTTCTTCCGCCTTTTAATATTTAAAAATCTATTTCAAAACAAAAAGAAATCCAAACAAAGTTTTTACAGACTTTTTAATGGCCGAAGCAGATAATATGTACGTGTGTAATCGAGAATATTAAACTTTTTTTCATAGTGGAAAACGCCAAGAATATCCGAATCGGTTATACCTTGCAGTATGAATTTACTGTGACAGTTACATATAATGACATTTCGTGCTATTATCTCAACCAAAAAAGAATCTTTAAAAATTTAAGATAGGCTTTTTTGACTAAAATTATTGCTCAATGCAAGTTAATAAAACTCTGTCCAAAAATATCGGGAGAAGTGTCAAGACGCTTTTGGACCTCTGTATAATTCATCTGAAGGCGGAAATTTTGGAGTCCATCAAAAGATATTCAAGAAAAACCAGAAATATTATCCCGACCACTATGAAAGAGGGGGTGGGATCCATAGTATTTTTGCGACTTGATCTGGCGGCATTCGGACGCGCTTATAAAAAATTACCCTGACCGGTCGAACACCTTTTGGTATCCAAATTAAATTCGCACGTAATGCCTTTATACAAATTTGTTGTCTGTGTACAGAAAAATTGCATCAACCACATGTTCAACTGCCTTCCGATTAAGCAATTTTTTTCGCCTTCTGATGACGCGTCCGTTGACATTCCTCCCAATATTTTTGGAGGCGAATTAACAGTCGACCGCTATTCAGACTTTACCAATGATATTCAAACTTATTTGAAGAAAACTTACTTTTATTCCCACAACTGAAGTGAAAGATATTTGGTGAAGATCTACAAGTTAAATTATATTTGTAGGGATGTGATAGCTCTCAGATAATCGACAATCTCACTGAAATTATGCCCCTAGTACGGTATACAACTCAACTCTCATTCGGTTGAAATTTCGCAATTTGGTATTACAGATGATTACAACTCAGCCTGTCAAAAAAATGTCGGTTGAGTTGTCTATTCTAACAACTTTTTGTGGCATTACCGTTTACTTCCTTGTGTTGGTGTAATTGTCAAAGGGATCAAACTCTGACAACTGATTACTATGCAGTTGTCTCAGAAAATTTTGAAGTTTTTTGGAAAGAATATTATTGGGTTTTAGGCCTTGTAAAATTAACTTAAACAAATTTATAATCAGCATTTCTGTGCACATTTATAGTAAAAAAAGGTTTCAACGAAGATTGCATTGAAAATCTTATTGACCTTATGGAGCAACATCCCGAAGTCGGACGAAGCCAGCCGCAGTTCGGATGCAGCCAAATAGGTGAAATCCTGGGAATCCTGTTTTAGAGGAAAACAGGATTTTTGAACCGCTTTGCTATTCTGCAGTCATTTGGGTTTTAATCCCACTTCGCACAAATATGCTCCTCAATAATATTTAATACCTCTTTTAATAACTACAGCTGTTGTAGGTAGTGCCAGTCCAACACTAAAATCATTTCCACAGAATTTTTGATAGCTGCCATCAGCAAGGAATCGGAGTGGAGCGCATATCGCGTTTGCGGAAATGGCCCTTCATTCCGTTTAGTAAGGAGCAAAATGATTCCTTAATTAACCTAAAATAGCTTACAAATCTGTAAAATAGCTATATTAGAAGCTCATCAATTGTCACTTAAACGTTTTCTTATTTGGTACTTGGTAATTCCAAGGGATTGGAGTGATCCCGTAAATTTTTTCGTAATCGCAACATGTCAAATTTGTCGTCGTTACAAAATAATTCTATGTTAATATCCATTTTGCTATTAATAAAAAAATCACTTGCAAATGCTTACATTTCAGCCACAAATTGATCAGCTGTTCATTTATCTGTCAAGTCATGACTTTTTCAGGTTGAAAACATCAATTCAACTTCAACTGAAATAAGTTGCAATTGGTAATACCAAACAGGAGTTGAGTTGTCTTAAAGATTTGTTGTTTTAATTACAACCCAATAAGTTGAGTTGTACGGTATATAGTATACAATAGGGGTATTATATGACTGTTCTTATGTAATACCTATATGACACTACTTTATTTTTGTGTATTTTTTCTTGTATTTTATCTTCAATTTTTTGTCGCAATCCCTCCTAATACGGCTTCAGTACTGGTGTAATTATTTAAACTATATTTGAAAAAACTAACGAAATACAAGGAAAATACAATCTAGTTCATTAAAAACAAACGAGCCAGTTTGTATTTCGATAGGTTTTTTGACATTCGGCCGTTTTTTCTTTATTTTTTTTCTGACACATGAAATTTTTTTTTGGGTGCATAAAAACACAATTAAAATCAAATTTCTTGTGAAAAAAGTGAACCATTAGAGACCGAAGTAATTTTCGTGTGTTTTTGCATTGTTTTTATTGTTAAAAAGTGTTAATGTAAAAATAAAATGTAAAACATAAACAAAAACATGTCAAACTCCCTAATTTTGGGGGAATAGTGGTCTCGCTTTTCATGTTAGAAATTGTTTTTGTGTTTTGAAGTTCCGATAAAGTTTCGTCAGTTTTTTTAGCTTGGAATCCAAGCAAAAATAAAGTAGTGTCATATATGCTTAAGTGGATGCCGCCAGAAATTCAGCGTAAAGGGCTCCGGCGATTAGCAACAAGATTGACTGAATTTTTGTATGTGTGCGTGCCTGGTATTTGACGCTTGCCACGCGACTATCAAATAAAAAGCCATCAATCAACATTTGCATTCAGAAACCGTAACTTTCGGACGTGAATATGTCGTCATCGGATGATGATTATTTTTTACTTGCAACTACAGCAGTTTTAATAAATAAAAGAGTCATAAAAAGAAATTGTGGATGAAAAGCTTGTACGCAAAACATAATACATTAAAAATTGTCAATAAATTTTCATATGAATTGCTGTTATTCCGCGCATTTGTTCATTTTGAATATCAACACAAACTAAATACAACACTGCTGTTTTGTCAATCAGACCCAGCGTCAAATACAAAAAGTCAAAAATTTTCGATTTGCATCAACGTGTGGCCGACAACAAATACGAGTGTCACGAAGCCAGCCGACTGCATTAACACACACAAAATCCAGTCAATCTCGTTGTTAATCGCCGGAGCCCTTAAAGGCGCCCTTTAAATGTAAAGGCTCCGGTTGGCCTGCAATGCTACAAGAACAACAACCTGTTGGCCTACTAAAATGCGTCTAAAAATGTCGAAAAGGTGCAGTCGTAAAATTGAAATTTCGCTTCTGTCAAGAGTTGACACCCATTGGTTAAATGGTAAAAATTTGACCCGTGTACTAGAGATCATATTTTCACAAACCAATTGAAAGTTTGATGGGCTTGTTGTCAATTTTTGGTGTGTTTTAGCAAGCGATTTCTGTTGTAAAATATCAGATATCAAGTTTAGAAAAAATTTAGATAATAAAATTAAAAACTTTTCATGCTTTCTTTCGAGAAAAAGGATTTTGTTTAATTGATAATTCCAATATATAGTAGATTTAAGTCTTCAACTTATCAAACTTAAGGCTCGAACACATTTGCATTTTGCTTTGTTTTGGCGCTTACGCTGCGTATACAGCAGTCTTTGACAACACACGTCTTAATTGCTATAAGCAAAAAACTTACATTTTGTCCTGCGATGTCGATCAAAATTTCAAATTTCTGGAAGCCATGAAAAATTGTATAATTTTTACCTTCATCTGCTTTATTCTAAAAAATATTTAAATTTGCATAAAATTTTTATTTTCTCCAATTAACGATAATGACAGAAACGCAAAAGTCAAATATAAACGCCCCATCTGATCTCACAGCTTTTGGTGTAAATTCTAGGCCATATTTTAGGTAACAAAACAAAAAAAATATTCGCGACCTTTAGCAGTTGTCTCGAACTTGATAGTTACTCACATTACTCTCTGACGGTTACCCAAAACCCAACGGAAAGAACAGAGGAAAATGCTGCGGGCGACATTGGTTTACTTTTGGTTCAAAAAGAACACGCCTAATTTTTGTAAACCAGGCGCCAAAATTGATGTCTAAAAGCCAAAAGTTTCTGTTTTTTGCCAAATGCACCTAATATATGAGAAAAAAGAGCTACATCCGAAGATTTTGAATAAAAAATATCGCGGTTTCCTTCACTTAAATTTGTTATTTGGTGGTATACAGAAGTTGGTGAACTTAGAAAATGGCTGCATTCATGGCTTCGCGAAAAGTAAAGTATTCAGATTCATTTTGATTTACTCATTTTCCAGCGGTATATATACATAAATAAGTTTCTAAAATATTAAAAATCGTTGCTTACTCTTTCATACATACTAACTTGTGTATTTATGTATCTAGTCGAATAGTTCGTTTAAAAAAGAAAACTGTTGTTATTTACATAGTAACTATCGGAACAAATTGCTAATACATTATTATAACTGGTCAAATTTTCGATCAACGCGTAAACACAAAATATGGAAAATATTTGGTAGAGAAACCCTCTCAGATGACAAAATCAAATGCTTTACCTTCCGGATGCTTCTAGTACTTGTAAAATGATATATTATTTATTTGGTAATGTCTAGAACAGCGGTTTACTCCTATCTCTTTACAGAGTTGAAGTTTTTCTTTGCCAACTCCGGATTGTTGACGAGTTCAAGACGCGCAGTTTGACACCCCTCTCGATATTTTTGGACGCGATTAGCAGTCGACCGCTGTTGTATACTTTTACCCTACCTTTAACAATTTACTTAAGTACTATAATAAAAAATTTAAGGAAATGACAGAAATTTTCCACTTATTTTTACACTAAATTCCATTTAAAAGAAATCTTATATTTTACATTTTTATTCAAACCTCTGGGGTTTGAAATGTATACCCAATATATGTAGTTTTTAGAAAATAACTTTAAGCTGTTTTAAAATAATTTATATTGGTATTAGTGTTCTTAATGCTGATAGCAATACGAGTTATTTGATACCCATTTTTATAACATCGAACCGATTTTCGATGTAGATAATCAGCATTATATAACCTAAAATATGTACAAAATATAGTACCGCGCCGGACGCCGTCGGCGCGCCGATTTTTTTACAATTCGGCGGCGGCGTGCGAAAAACGACGAAAATCGGCGGAGGCGGCGGCGTTTGTCGGCGGCGTATATGTCTACCAACGGGTAACGAAAAATTCCGGTGTGAAATCCAATTAGCATATTGTTATTCTAATATAAATTATTTTTATAGAAATATATTGTCATAGAGGTTTTTGCAGATGAAAGTTTTTTGGATGTGGCACTTAATTTGATGAATGTTTTGAGACCAACTTAACAACTAAAAAACAGAAAATGAATGTTTAGAATAAGGATTTATAAGAGTTATTTGCCGACAAAGGAAAATATTCCAAAAAGTGAGGATAATGAAAATGTTGATGATGACAGAAGTACTGGGTGATGCGTGTTTTTGCAATTATAGAGGAGAAAGATAAAGTTCGAGATGCGACCTCTCCAATACTATAAAATCATGTTTTTTAGCTTTTTTAAACTATATTTATTTGTTTTTAACACTCCTTTGCGCGCCTAGCCTAGAGAGTTACAAACAATCATACATACAAATGAAGCTAGCTTAAACGTGTTAAAAAACTTCATTTGCAAGTTTCATGGATATCGCAAAAATATTGCGTAAACATTTGTTAGATTCTCTATTGACGGAGTTGGGAACTAGTGTTTCAATGAATGGAAACCAGAAACTTATTATTAAAGGCTGTTTCCAGCCTTAACAAATTGTACTGCGTCATAATGTTAAAACGTATGTAACTTGTCACACACCTGCCGTTCTCCTGAAACAATAATACAACAAGTAAGGAAGTCTAAGTTCGGGTGAAACCTAATATTACATACCCAGCTGCACACTTGAAATGCTGTTGTTGTTTGTTTTGTAATAATCAATAATCAATATATTATTATATATAATCATATATATTATTTCTAATTGCTGTTGTTATGTACGGGTCCCTTTTTCGCTCTTATTTGGAATCCAAATCTATAAATACAGTTTTGGTTGTAAAGATGGAGATTTGGGCTATTAGAGAGCTTTGGGCAATTTTGGCCGTAGTGCTTTTGTTATGCTATATTTTATTAAAATAATTTGTTAACGATTGTTAGCACATAAAGAAATCTATTTGTACTATGGCACTATTGTGAATATTTGCACTGCATTACCGGCACTGCTACCATACGCCAGATGGCAGCGCAAGCTGTAAGTTTTAATTGATTGATAGACCAGCTGATTTCTGTCATATATGAATGGCGAGGCCGGAGCGTGGCGCAACTCGGCGCTACCATATAAAAGGGCTCTTATCAAATATGAACAGAATATCAGCTGGTCTATCATCAATTAAACTTACTTACAGCTTGCGCTGCCATCTGGCGTATGGTAGGCAGTGGCGCGGTAATGGCAGTGGCAAATATTCACAATTATGTGCCATAGTAGCAAATAGATTCTTATGTGCTAACAATCGGTTAACAAATTATTTTAATAAAATATAGCATAACAAAAGCACTACGGCCCAAAATTGCCCAAAGCTCCTCTAATAGCCCAAATCTCCTATCTTTACAACCAAAACTGTATTTATAGATTTGGATTCCAAATAAGAGCGAAAAGGGACCTCGTACATAACAACATGCAATTAGAAATAATATATATGATTATATATAATAATATATTGATTATTGATTATTACAAAGCAAAACAACAACAGCATTTCATGTGTGCAGCTGGGTATGTAATATTAGGTTTGCACCCGCAACTTAGACTTCCTTAGCTTGTTGTATTATTGTTTCAGGAGAACGGCAGGTGTGACAAGTTACATACGTTTTATTACATTATGACGGCATGGTACTAATTTGTTAAGGCTGGAAGCAGCCCTTAATAATAAGTTTCTGGTTTCGCATTCATTGAAACACTAGTTGCCGCAACTCGGTCAATAGAGAAATCTACATCAAATGTTTACGCCAATATTTTCGAGCGATATCATGAAACTTAGACAAATGAAGTTTTTTAGCACGTTTAAGCTAGCTTCATTTGTATGGTATGATTGTTTGTAACTCTCTAGCTAGGCGCGCAAAGGAGTGTTAAAAACAAATAAATATAGTTTAAAAAGCTAAAAAACATGATTTTATAGTATTGGAGAGGTCGCATCTCGAACTTTATCTTTCTCCTCTATAATTTGCAAAAACACGCAATCACCCAGTACTTCTGTCATCATCAACATTTGTCATTATCCTCAGACTTTGGAATATTTTCCTTTGTCGCGCAAATAACTCTTTATAAATCGCTTATTCTAAACATTCATTTTCTGTTTTTTAGTTGTTAAGTTGGTCTCAAACATTCATCAAATAAGTGCCATACATCCAAAAACTTTTCATCTGCAAAAACTCGCACTTGACAATATATTTCTATATAAAATAATTTATATTAGAATAACAATATGCTAATTGGATTTCACACCGGAATTTTTCGTTACCCGTTGGTAGACATATAGCGCCGCGACAAACGCCGCCGCCTCGCGCGCCGATTTTCGTCGTTGTTTCGCGCACGCCGCCGCCGAATTGTAAAAAATCGGGCGCGGCCGACGGCGTCCGGCGTCGTAGCTATATATTTTGACATATTTTAGGTTATATAATGCTGATTATCTACATCGAAATCGTGTTCGATGTTATAAAAATGGGTATCAAATAACTCGTATTGCTATCCAGCATTAAGAAGCACTAATACCAATATAAATTATTTTAAAACAGCTTAAAGTTGATTTATCTAAAAACTACATATATTGGGTATACATTTCAAACCCGCGAGGTTTGAATGAAAAATGTAAATATAAGATTTCTTTAGATGGAATTTAGTGTAAAATATAATGTGGAAAATTTCTGTCATTTCGCTTAAATTTTTTATTATAGTACTTAAGTAAATTGTTAAAGGTAGGGTAAAAGTATACAACAGCGGTCGACTGGCTAAATCGCGTCGCAAAAATATCGAGAGGGGGTGTCAAATGCGGCGTCTTGAACTCGTCAACAATCGTGAGTTGGCTAAAGAAAAACTTCAACTCTGTAAAGAGATAGGAGTAAACCGCTGTTCTAGACTATACCAAATAAATAATATATCATATTACAAGTATCTAGAAGCATCCGGAAGGTAAAGGCATTTGATTTGTACATCTGAGAGTGGTTTCTCTACCAAATATTTTCCATATTTTGTGTTTACGCGTTGATCGAAAATTTGACGCAGTTATAAATAATGTATTACAATTTGTTCGCGATAGTTACTTATGTAAATAACAACAGTTTTCTTTTTTAAACGAACTATTCGACTTAGATACATAAATACACAAGTTAGTATGTATGAAAGAGTAAGTGCAACGATTTTTTATAATATTTAGGAAACTTATTTATGTATATATAGCGCGGCTGGAAAATGAGGTAAATCAAATGAATCTGAATACTTTACTTTTCGCGAAGCATGAATGCAGCGTATTTTTCTAAGTTCACGGCAACTTCCTAGTATACCACCAAATAACAAATTTAAGTGAAGGAAACCGCGATATTTTTTATTCAATATCTTCGGATGTAGCTCTTTTTTCTCATATATTAGGTGCATTTGGCTAAAAACAGACTTTGGCTTTTAGACATGGCGAATTTTGGCGCCTGGTTTACAAAATTAGGCCGTGTTCTTTTTGCAAACCTAAAAGTAAAGCGCAATGTCGGCCCGCATGCATTTTCCTCTGTTCTTTCCGTTGGGTTTTGGGTAACTGTCATGAGAGTTAATGTGAGTAACTATGCAAGTTCGAGACAACTGCTAAAGGTCGCGAATATTTTTTTGTTTTGTTACCTAAATATGGCTCTTAGAATTTACAACAAAAGCTGTGAGATCAGATGGGGCGTTTATATTTGGACTTTGCGTTTCTGTCATTATCGTTAATTGAGAAAATAAAATTTTATGCAAATTTAAATATTTTTTAGAAATAAAGCAGATGAAGGTAAAAATTATATGCAATTTTTCATGAGCTTCCAGAAATTTGAAATTTTGATCGACATCGCAGGACAAAATAGTAAGTTTTTTGCTTGAGTAGCAATTAAGACGTGTGTTGTCAAAGACTGCTGTATACGCATCGCTAAGCGCCAAGCAACAAAGCAAAAATGCAAATGTGTTCGAGCCTTATTTGATAAGTTGACAGACTTAAATCTTACTATATATTGGAATTATCATTAAACAAAATCCTTTTTCTCGAAAGAAAGCATGAAAAGTTTTAATTTTATTATCTTAAATTTTTTCTAAACTTGAATATCTGATATTTTAGACAACAGAAATCGCTTGCTAAAACACACCAAAAATTGACAACAAGCCCATCAAACTTTCAATTGGTTTAGTGAAAATATGATCTCTAGTACACGGTCAAATTTTTACCATTTATACCATGGGTGTCAACTCTTGACAGAAGCGAAATTTCAATTTTATACGACTGGCACCTTTTCGACATTTTTAGACGCATTTTAGTGGCCTACAGCAGGTTTGTTGTTTCTGTGTAGCATTGCATGGCGCAATGGGAGCTTTACATTTAAAGGGCCCTTTAAGTGAGGCTCCGGCGTGTATACAACGAGATTTGACTGGATTTTGTGGTGTGTTAATGCAGTCGGCTGGCTTCGTGACTCATCTATTTGTTGTCGGCCACACGTTGATGCAATCGAAAGTCTTGACTTTTGTATTGACAGCTGTCTGATTGGACAATAACAGCAGTGTTGTATTTATTAGTTTGTGTTGATATTCAAAATGAACAACATGCGGCGGAATAACAGCAATTCATATGACATTTATTGACAATTTTTAATGTATTATGTTTTGCGTTAGCAAGCTTTTCATCCACAATTTCTTTTTATGACTGCATTTTATTTATTACAACTGCTGTAGTTGCAAGTAAAAAATAATCATCATCCGATGACGACATATTCACGTCCGAAAGTTACGGTTTCTGAATGCAAATGTTGATTGATGGCTTTTTTATTTTGATAGTCGCGTGGCAAGCGTCAAATACCAGGCACGCACACATACAAAAATTCAGTCAATCTTGTTGCTATATCGCCGTAGGCCCCTTTATCGCTGAATTTCTAGGCGGCATCCTACTTAAGCATATATGACACTACTTTATTTTTGGCTTGGATTCGCTAAGCTAAAAAAACTGAGCGAAACTTTATCGGAACTTCAAAACACAAAAACAATTTCTAACATGAAAAAGCGAGACGCACTATTCCGCCCAAAATTAGGGAGTTTGACATGTTTTGTGTGATGTTTTACATTTTATTTTTACATTAACACTTTTAACAATAAAAACAATGCAAAAAACACACGAAAATACTTCGGTCTCTAATGGTTCACTTTTCACTCAAGAAATTTGATTGTTAATTGTGTTTTTATGCAGCGCATTTGCTATGTGTCAGAATTAGAAAAACGGGCCGAATGTCAAAAAACCTATGACGAAATACAAAGTGGCTCGTTTGTTTTTAATGAACTAGATTGTATTTTCGCTTGTATTTTCGTTGTTTTTTCATATATAGTTTAAATAATTCACGCAGTACTGAAGGCGCGTATTAGGAGGGATTGCGACAAAAATTGAAGATAAAATACAAGAAAAAATAGCACAAAAATAAAGTCAGTGTCATATAGGTATTACATAAGATACAGTCATATAATAACCTCGCTATTGTATACTATATACCGTACAACTCAACTTATATTGGGTTGTAATTAAAACAACAAATCTTTAAGACAACTCAACTCCTGTTTGTATTGAGCGTAATTGCAAGACTTATTTCAGTTTGAAGTTGAATTGATGTTTTCAACCTGAAAAAGCTCTATGACTTGACAGATAAATGAACAGCTGATCATTGTGGCTGAAATGTGAAGTCATTTGCAAGTGATTTTTTTATTTATAGCAGAATGGATATTAACATAGAATTATTTTGTAACGACGACAAATTTGACATGTTGCGATTACGAAAAATTTACGGGATCACTCGCAATCCCTTGTAGAATTACCAAGTACCTAAATAAGAAAACGTTTAAGTGACAATTGATGAGCTTCTAATATAGCTATTTTAGCAGATTTGTAAGTCATATTTTAGGTATTAAGAATCATTTTGCTCCTTACTAAACGGAATGAACGGGCAATTTCGCTAAACGGGCGATGATGCGCTGCCTACTCGATTCGCTT
>JARSSU010012548.1:0-75653 GCA_029619165.1 Eurosta solidaginis | reverse complement strand
TTTTCTTTTCTTTTCTTGTCTTTTTTTCTTTTCTTTTCTTTTGTTTTATATTTTCTTTTCTTTTTTTTTTTATTTTCTCTCTTTTCTCTTTTCTTTTTTTTCTCTCTTTTTTTTTCTTTTCTATCTCTCTCTTTCTTTTTTTTTTTTTTTCTTTTCTTTTTTTCTTTTCTCTTTTCTCTCTTTTTTTTCTTTTCTCTTTTCTTTTCTTTTTTTTCTCTCTCTCTTTCTCTTTTTTTTATTTCTTTTTTCTCTTTTTTCTTTTCTTTTTTCTTTTCTTTTCTTTTCTTTTCTTTTCTCTTTTCCTCTCTCTCTCTCTTCTTTTCTTTTATTTTTTTTTCTTTTTTTCTCTTTTTTTTTCTCTTTTCTCTTTTTTTTTCATTTTTTTTTCTCTTTTCTCTTTTTTCTCTTTTTTTCTTTTCTTTTTTTCTTTTTTTCTCTTTTTTTTCTTTTTTTTCTTTTTTTCTCTTTTTTTTCTCTTTTTTTCTTTCTTTTTTTCTTTTTTTCTTTTCTTTTTTTCTCTTTTCTCTTTTTTTTTCTTTTCTATTTTTTTTCTTTTTTTTATTTTTTCCTTTTTTTTTTTTCTCTTTTTTTTCTTCTGTTTACCTTTTTTTTTTCTTTTTTTTTTTTTACTTATCTATCCCCATCTTTTCCTTTCTTTTTTTTTCTTATCTTTTGTTTTTCTTTTTCTTCCTTTTTTTTTTTTTTTTTCTCTCCTGCCTTTTCCTCATTTTTTTTTTTTTCCTTTTCTTTCTTTTTTTTTTTTTTTTTTGCTTTTTTTTTTTTTTTTTTTTCTTGCTTTTTTTTATTTTTCTTTCTTTTTTTTTTCTCCTTTCCTTTCTTCTTTTTCTTTTTTTTTTTTCATTTTTTTTTTTTTTGCTTTTTCCTTTTTTTTTTCTTTTTTTTTCTTTATTTTTTTTTTTTTTCTTTTTTTTATTTTCTTCTTTTTTTTCTTTTTTGTTTTTTTTCTTTTTTCTTGTTTTTTTTTTTTTTTTTCTTTTCTTTTTTTTATTTCTTTGCTTTTTTTTTTTTTCTTCTTTTCTTCTTTTTTTTTTTTTCTTCTTTTATTTTTTTTCCTTGTTCTTTTTCTCCTCTTTTTTTTTTTTTTTTTTTTTTTTTTTTTTTTTTTTTTTTTTTTTTTCTTTTACTTCTTCTTTTTTTGTTTCTTTGTTTTTCTTTTTTTTTTTTTCTTTTTTTTTTTTTCTTTTTTTTTTTTTTTTTCCTTTCTCTCTTTTTTTTTTTTCCTCTCCTTTTCTCTTTTTTTTTTTTTCTTTTTTTTTTTTCTTTTTCTCTGTTTTTTTTTCTCTTTCTTTTTTATCTTTTTTTTTTTTTCCCCTTTTTCGTTTTTTTTTTTTTCCATTTTTTTTTTTTTTTTTCTCCTTCTTTTTTTTTTTTTTTTTTTTTTTTTCCCTTTTCTTTTTTCTTTTTTCTTTATCTTTTTTTTTTTTTTTTCTCTTTTTTCTTTTACCTTCTTCTTTTTTTCCTTTTCTTCTTTTCTTCTTTCTTTTTCTCTTCTTTTTTTTTCTTTTTTCACTTATTTTTCTTTTTCTTTTTTCTTTTTCTCTTTTTCCTTTTTTTTCCCTTTTCTGTTTTGTTTTTTTTTTTTTCTTTTCTTCTCTTTTTCCTCTTTTTTTTCTTTTTTCTTTTTTTTTTCTCTTTTTCTTTCTCCTTTTTTTCTTCTCTTTCTTTTTCTTTTCTCTTTTTTTTTTTTTTTTTCCCTTTTTTTTTTTTTTTTTTCTTTATTTTTTTTTCTCCTTTTTTTTTTTCTATTTTCTTTTTTTTTCCTTTCCCTTTCTCTTTTCTTTTTTTTATTTGCCTTTTTTTTTTTTCTTTCTTTTTTCTTTTTTTTTCTTTCTTTTTTTCTTTTTTTTTTTTTTTTTTTTTTTCTCTTCTCTTTTTTTTTTTTTCTTTTGAGATTCTCTTTTTTTTTTTTTTTTTCTCTTTTCTCCTTTCTTTTTTCTTTCTTTCTCTTTTTCTTTCTCTCCTTTTTCTCCTTTTTTTTTTTTCTTTTTTTTTTTTTTTTTTTCCTTTATTTTCTTGTTTTATTTTTTTTATTTTCCCGTTCATTTTTCTTTTTTTACTTTTGTTTTTCTTTTTTTCTTTATCTTTTTTTTTTCTCTTTTCTTTTTTTCTTCTTTTTTTTCTTTTTTTTCCCTTTTTTTTTCTCCTTTTTTTTTTTTGTCTTATCTTTTTTTCTTTCTGTTTTCTTTTTTTGTTTTCCTTTTTTTTTTTTTTTTTTTTCTTTTCTTTTTTTTTTTTCTTTTTTTTTATTCCTTTTTCTTTTTTTTTTTTTATTTTTCTTCTTTTTTTTTCCTCTTTTCCCTTTTTTCTTTTTTTTTTTCTTTTTTTTTGGTTCTTTTTTTTTTTTTTTTGTTTTTTGTTTTTTTTTTTTTTTCTTTTTCTTTTTTTCTTTTTTTTTTTTTTTTTTTTTTTTTCTCTTTCCTTTCCTTTTTCTTCTTTTCTTTTCTTTTTTTTTCTTTTTTTTCTTTTTTTTTCCTCTTTTTTTTTTTTCTTTTTTCTTCTTTTTCTTAACTTCATTTCTTGTTTCTTTCTTTTTCTTTTTCTCTTTTTTTTTTTTTCCTCTCTTTTTGCTCCTTTTTTTTCTTATTCTTTTCTTTTTTCTCTTCTTTTTTTTTTTCTCTTCTTCGTTCTTTTTTATCCTTTTTTTTTTTTTTTCTTTTTCTTTTTTTTTTTCCTTTTTTTTTTTCCTTTTTTCTTTTTCCACTTTTTTTTCTTTTTGTTTTCGAATGTAAATAAAAGCGATGTTCGAATCAGCTGTTTTGCAGTGTTATCGGTGCCCCGCAATTTTGATGTTAATTTTTTTGACAAAATTTTATAAAATAATTGTTTTGTGCATCTAAACAGAAATAAACAAATTTATTGACACCAAAATGGGATCAGCAGTTGTAGCATTTATGTTATTGGAAGAAGAAAGTTGCGAGAAGGTCAAAAGGAAAATTTTAAGAGATCGCAGCAATCAATTTGAGTTGCCAGAGACAGCGTCATTAAAAATATTTCTTAATGTGGGTTTCTAAATATTTATAGAGTACCTGCAGTTTCATTGCATACTATCGCATAAAAAAAGAGGCTTTCCGAATGATATTGGACACCATTGGAGGACGCTTAACTTGCTCGAAAGTTCTGCCAGTGCTGCAACTAGCAGCTACGTTACTATTTTTAGCTGAATGATCCTATCAAAGATCAGTTGGCGAGGATTCTAGCATGAACGTAGGTAGAAGCACGGTGTCAACGATTTTAGATGATGTGCTTCGTGAAGCCCTTCGCAATATCTGGATGTTTCTCCATAAATTCAATCAAAATAATGTTTTACATTGAATTTTTATGCGTTCCCCTATTAAGAATCAAAATATATGTAAATTTATTTTTATAAAATAAACCATTATTTACTTAAATTTTTATAAAATATTCCACTGCAAAAGAAAAACAACTATGCAAAAATTAAATCCATCGGTATTTAACTGATCTGATTGGTTTTGTTCCGACATCAAAATCGATATTATCGGATTCTGTGACACCTAAACCCGACACTAATTCTAATTCGAACATAAAACCAATAACATTGGATTTCATGACACCAAAGTAATTTTTTTGTCGTTTTTAAATCCGATTCCGACAACAATTGGATTCCATAACAGCCCTGAGTACTACATACTACTAAATTTCAATACGCATTATACTCAGATGTAGCTGAAATGTGTGTCTATGTTTCACCTCTACACTAATTCTATGTATCACCTCTTAAAATGGTGCGTGTCCACAATTCATCACAACTGATTCAGCTACATGTTATACACTATGGCATCAGAGGGATGTGTCTCGGCTTTTCGGTACACCCTGTGATGTAGCTAGTTATTTAACCACTGCCGCTAGATAGGCACTCTAAGCATTATGCATTATCTAAGCGAGGATAAGCGTTTACGCGCAAACGTAAATAAATTGTAATTCGTAATGTTCAGCTACTAAACTTTGACGCTCAGCACGGTCTGGCCAGTACACAATCTACTATCTCAGCTTTAAATTGGCGTGAAATATTCTATTCGTCATGTTCTATATAAAGATTTGGTATTAATTATTATTTTTCAAAAAACATGTTAAGTTCTCCCTTTATTGCTCCGTGATCCCTAACACCAAACAAACTCGCAATTTTGCTTATCGTGGCACCCTCCCCACCATAGTGCAGGTTTACAAGTATGATATGTGTGAGAAGGAAACAATTCCTTTCTCTTTCTAACACACTGCCGTTTGATACCTCGGTCCGTGTCAAACTAGCGTCGAACCCGGTGGAACCTGCGTGGAACATGTGTTTGACACTGAACGAAGTGTCAAAATTACCGGGCTTGCTGTCGTCGAAAGCGCCGCAGGGAAACAAAAAAAAGGATCGGAATATCAGAAAGGGGGTGCTGGATGGTATGAACGAATTTAGTTGAAAATGTAAAGTGCACCTATATGGGTCCTACATAATATAAAGTCTTCGATTGAGGTATCTGAAGGCGCGTAGTTATACCAACATTAAGAATACAAATGAGTGCTAAGTTTTTTTTACCTGTTCAAAAGTTCGCCGCGAAAAACAGTTTGAAATCGTGGTCGACTGCAAAAAGCCGTCTTGTGTGTGGAGACTGCCCGTAACTTGCGTGCATATGTTCTACCACATTTCTTCCTACTACCTACTACCTACTAGTACTACCCACTACGATGATTTTAGTCTTACTAACACAGCGACATATTGATTTAATGAACTAAAATCAATTTTTATAATAGCCGTGTTTTTTAACGCGCGTATATCCGTTTACGCTTAAACTTTATATTGACTGCTAAGGGACAAACTATAAATACACCTCTGAAATTGCTGCGCATAAATTTTGTCCTACTAAATTTCAATACGCATTATACTCAGATGTAACTGAAATATGTGTCTTTGTTTCACCCTCTACACTAATTCTATGTATTCTATGTGTGTCCACAATTCATCGCAACAGATTCAGCTATATGTTATACCCTATGGCCATCAGAGCGTTGCGTCTCCGCTTTTCGGTACACCCTGTTGCTGTAGCTAGTTGTTTAACCACAGCCGCTAGATGGGTCTCCTAAGCATTATCTAAGCGAAGATACGCGTTTTTTTACACGCGCAAACGAAACGTATACGCGCGTGTTAAAAAACACGGCTAATATATAAGCGATTTTCAAATGATGTTAATTCGGTACGCATTGCGATTCACCATGGCCAAATTATGTTAATTCGGTACGTCTTGCGACTCACCATGCCCAAATGATATTAATTCGGTAAGTCGTGCGATTCACCATGTTTTCCCAAATGATGTTAATTCGGTACGTCTTGCTATACCCATGCCCAAATTATGTTAATTCGGTACGTCTTGCGATTCACCATGCCCAAATGATGTTAATTCGGTACATCTTGCGATTCGCCATGCCTTGATGTATACATATTTAGACGTTGTTGGAAATAGTTACGCCCGAAAGGGACTTTCTTGCCTTGTTCAGCAACACTTAACGAGGATTTTGATACCACCAAATATTTTTTTTTATTCAGATTAGGCCAAGATGGAGTCGGTCAACTTGGTGCAAGGGTACAAGTTATATTTCCCGAAAGCACTGAAGACTTCATGAGCCAAAAAAAGCACTCTCGTTTTTCGAATGATTTTTTACCCGCACTAATATTTCGAAAATTGACCCATTCAAATGGCAAATAGGTCTGGATTTAAAACAGGCATTCATGTTGTTTAGAATTTACCTGTTTTGATAAAAAAATAAGAACAAGAAAGGGTGTCTAAGTTCGGTTGTAACCGGACATTATATCTTAGGCTGACGGCTGTCATACAGTTCAACTAAGTGTTGTCAAAATGGGGGTTTATTAGATAATTCTAGCCGATTTTGATATAAATATTCATATTTGTAAAAAACAAGGATATTGATTTTCTTCACAACAGTTCAATTCGCCTTCCAGTAATGGCTATCGAAACGCAGAATAAATAATGGTCAAATGTTTTAGTAAAATAAGATTCCTATAAAGATATTTTTCACAAAACTATCGCCTTTTACATTGGTCTATGATTCTTTATTTAAAAAAACAAATGAGGGAGAGTTTTGACTTGATAAGTCAAATGGTGGAAAATACTTGATTGAAAAATTGGGATGCCACGCCCATTTCCAAAAATTTGTTTTCCTTTTCAATTTCTTGTTATAAATACACTAAGGGGACTCATTAAAGCATATAAATTTATAAGGTGTAAGTAATATTCCTTATAAACTTAATTGTCGATCAGCTGTTTTATTGTCAAAAAAAGTTTCATTATTATTATTAAATAAAAACTTCCAAGATCAAGTGAAAAATTAAAACTAAAACGTCTTTACAAAGATATTCTTGTAAAGGACTTGTTGGAGATTTCTCATGAAAATTACGGTAACATTTGTGATTTTGGCCAGATGCTTCGTATAATAACCATTTCCATTGCGGAGAATAAAAAAAGGAAAGAGGACGAAATTTGGGAGGATTTCACTGTTGCTATGGTTGCATTCACTGAGATAAGGCATGGGTGTGACTTTGTTCACCATTTTTGGACGGGCTATTGCAGTCGACTACGATTTCAAACTGTTTTTCGCGGCGATCTTTTGAACAGGTAGAAAAACTTAGCACTAATATTTGTATCCTTAATGTTGGTATAACTACGCGCCTTCAGATACCTCAATCGAAGACTTCTGTATTATTTTATGTATGACCCATATAGGTGCACTTTACATTTTCAACTAAATTCGTTCATACCTTCACAGCAACCCATATCTGATATTCCGATCCTTGTTTTGTTTCCCTGCGTCGCTTTCGACGACAGCAACCCCGGTAATTTTGACACTTCGTTCAGTGTCAAACTCATGTTCCACGCAGGTTTCACCGGGTTCGACGCTAGTTTGACACTGACCGAAGTATCAAACGGCAGTGTGTTAGAAAGAGAAAATAATTGTTTCCTTCTCACACATATCATACTTGTAAACCTGCGCGATGGTGGGGAGGGTGCCACGATAAGCAACATTTTTTGGTGTTTTGTTTGTTTGTTTGGTGTTAGGGATGGCGGAGCAATACAGGGAGAACTTAACATGTTTTTATAATTAATACCAAATCTTTATATAGAACATGACGATTTCACGCCATTTTAAAGCTGAGATAGCAGTTTGTGTACTGGCCAGACCGTGCTGAGCGTCAAAGTTTAGTAGCTGAACATTACGAATTACAACTTATTTACGTTTGCGCGTAAACGCTTATCCTCGCTTAGATAATGCATAATTCTTAGAGTGCCTATCTAGCGGCAGTGGTTAAATAACTAGCTACATCACAGGGTGTACCGAAAAGCCGAGACACAACCCTCTGATGCCATAGTGTATAACATGTTGCTGAATCAGTTGTGATGACTTGTGGACACGCACCATTATAAGAGGTTATACATAGAATTAGTGTATAGGTGAAACATAGACACATATTTCAGCTACATCTGACTATAATGCGTATTGAAATTTAGTAGTATGTAGTACTCAGGGCTGTCATGGAATCCAATTGTTGTCGGAATCGGATTTAAAAACGACAAAAGAATTACTTTGGTGTCATGAAATCCAATGTTATTGGTTTTATGTTCGAATTGGAATTAGTTTCGGTTTTAGGTGTCAGAGAATCCGATAATATCGATTTTGATGTCGGAAACAAACCAATCAGATCAGTTAAATGCCGTTGGATTTAATTTTTTTATAGTTGTTTTTCTCTTGCAGTTGAATATTTTATAAAAATATAAGTAAATAATGGTTTATTTTATAAAAATAAATTTACATATATTTTGATTCTTAATAGGGGAACGCATAAAAATTCAATGTAAAACAGTATTTTGATTGAATTTATGGAGAAACATCCAGATATTGCGAAGGGCTTCACGAAGCACATCATCTAAAATTGTTGACACCGTGCTTCTACCTACGCTCATGCTAGAATCCTTGCCAACTGATCTTTGATAGGATCCTTCAGCTAAAAATCGTAACGTAGCTGCTAGTTGCAGCACTGGCAGAACTTTCGAGCAAGTTAAGCGTCCTTCAATGGCGTCCAATACCATTCGGAAAGCCTCTTTGTTTATCCGATAGTATGCAATGAAACTGCAATTACTCTATAAATATTTAGAAACCCACATTAAGAAATATTTTTAATGACGCTGTCTCTGGCAACTCAAATGGATTGCTGCGATCTCTTAAAATTTTCCTTTTGACCTTCTCGCAACTTTCTTCTTCCAATAACATAAATGCTACAACTGCTGATCCCATTTTGCTGTCAATAAATTTGTTTATTTCTGTTTAGATGCACAAAACAATTAGTTTTTGAAAACCTTTTCTGATAGAAATATTCATAGGTGTGTCCTAAATCAGAAAGGCTAGGTAGTTAGCTTCATTGACCATCATAGGGTTAAAGTTACAAAACGGAGTTCAGTGGCAACACCTGTGGCAAACGGTCTAATTGCGTGCATGATGGGTTTGAGAAAATGAGGAGATAAAGACGAGAGCACGATCGATTTCCGCCAAATTGATCTCGTTCTTTCTGGCTGGAGATCTCAAAGTGACAAGTTGTGCTTCGATACCACATCGAGCTTAGTTTTTTTGAAACGGTGCATGGTCACCAAATTTACTTCGGTTACGGGTGAAATTACAAAAATATAAGGAAATATTGAAGCTTTCCTCGCGTAACCACGATAATTTCAACGAATTACGTTAAAAAAAAACCATAAACCTTTTCCTGCATCAAGTTTTCCTGTTGTACTAACAGATACCAGGAGGAAAAATCAAGAAAATGCATCAGCATCCGGGAACCTGTTGGCAGATTTCTATATATTTTTAAAGCACGAGGTCAAAAATGTTACGTAAATCACTTTATTATGAAGACCTCTTAGAAAGCTTTACTTAGACTAGATTTGCCATGGAAAGGCTTGAAAATTACTAAATTCGATTCCAGTTTAGAGATCTTGGAGATCAAAATGCAATGCGATTTATATTTAACTTTTGTGGTTTAATATTATTTAATATTTAACTTTTCCTGCTCTAAAAATATAAATGAATATATATGAATTTTTTATTACATTTAATTATTAACCGCTGTAAAACTAAAAATTAATTAAGTAAAGTGTTAAGACATAGGAAAGAAAAAGGAGATCGGAGATCTAATCGTAAATTTAATGTGGAAAATTTGTGATTTTAATAATTTCATCATTAGTATTTTTTTTTCACATAGAAACTACAATAGTGGTGAAAAGTTTTCCTATTTAAAGAGAAAAATGATGTAGGAATAATTACGGTTCATATACATACGTGTATATATACATACATTTATAATATAAATAGGCTCTAGGCGTACATATTCCTAAAGGAAAATATATAAGTAGGTATAAGCAAATAGAAAATAAAAATTAACTAAAGCAAAGTTGAAAAGGGAGAAGAAATTGAAACTATTAAGATGAATCAAAACCTAATTTTCTTGTTATAGTGTAATTATTTAAAAGAATCTAACTAGGAAAGAAACGTTAAATGAGTAATTTTAATTGATTTGGGAAAAAAGAGTAAAAATTTGTTTTAAAAAGTTCTGAATTATAGATTCGAACATTGTAGGGTTAAAAACGGGGTCAATGGTCTTACATATTTGAGGCAATAACAATTTTTTTTGTGCATACAGAGAATAGTTCAAAAGAAAATTTCTAATAAGAATTATATTCATCATAGAGAGAGAAAAAGACATCATTTCAATTTTTTAGCAAACCAACACACCTCAACAGGCGCCTGCTGACCACGTTGGATCTCATCATGTAAGTTCTCTTAAATTAAACTCTTTTATATTTTTTGGTAACATGTATATGATCATTTGTTCACGCGTGTAGAGCGAGAGAAAGTAACATCGAAAACACAAGAAAAATAGCTGTTCATAAATATATGCTTTGATCACGTTACTCCCTCTCCCTTTACCTGAAAGTGTTATTTTGTAATTTTTTTTGCGTTGCCACAGTGACATATCCTTTTTTTTCTCTCAACATTTATTTTTTTCCAAATTCCAATTAGAAATGGTATAATAAACAAATGTTAATTTTTCTCTTGCGATTATTTGAATGTAGAAAATGTGAGGACTAAGAACTGCCATTAGTATATAGATGTGCAGAATTGGGCAAAGTTAAATTAAGTTCAATAAAAAGCTATAAAAGTTAAATAAACTTTCTCATGTTTGATATTTGCCAATAATAGATATGGTTTTTGGAAATGTTGAAAAGTAACCGGTTCAGGATTACAACACGAATAGATCGTACCTTTAAATGCAACTCTACATCTTATTACTCTTTTGATGTATTGTATTTCTTATGCACAATATTCTTTTAGTCTTTCAATAAACGCAATTATAATAAAACGTGTTCTATTAATTACGCTCCAAGGACCTATCCCCAACATTGGTTATGGGCCCAGGACACAGTCCGCGAAAGGAATTAAGACGTTTATAAATAAATTAAAACGGGTGTGTCGCGTTTTAAAGAAAGATATACGCAAAAATGAACTCGCTATATCAAATTGATAAACTCGATGAAAAGAATTTTGACTCATGGCGGGTACAAATGAAAAGTGTCCTAATACATGCCGGACTGTGGCACATAGTGAGCGAAAAAGTTGTAAAGCCTGAAAATGATGCATCCGAGTGGGAAGCGCTTGATGAGAAGGCTTTGGCCACAATTACTCTTAGTGTAAAAGCGTCGCAACTCAACCACATAAAGCAATGCAAAACATCAACTGAAGCGTGGAAGGCTCTCGAAAATTTGCATCAACCAAGTGGACCTGTACACAAGGTGTCGTTATATAAGAAGCTTCTCGGTATGAAGCTAAGTGACAGCGAAAATATGTCGAAATATTTAAATGATTTTACTTGCGTTGTAGAAAAATTAACTGAAGTAGGAATTGAAATTAAAGACGAATTAGTTACAATAATTCTACTTTCAAGTCTACCAAAGCAGTACGAACATTTTGTTGTTGCGATGGAGACAAGAGACACGATGCCGACATTGACCAATTTGAAGGTCAAACTTCTAGAAGAGTTCGAGCGAAAGAAACAGACAAAACGCGGTTCAGCTGAATCTGAAGGGGAATCGCAAGCCTTTGCTTTGTGGTCAAAGAATGCAGAAAAAGGGGAAACTTCAACGTATAACAGAAATAGAAATATGCAAAATGTGAAATGCTATAAGTATGGGCAGCGCGGTCATTATGCTGCAAACTGCAACTTGAAATCCAATAAGAACGATCAGAGAGCAACGAAGAGAAATGAGCATTCATTTACGATGTTAGCAGCAGCAGAAGCTAGTGCGTTTGAAAACTCGACTTGGCTTCTTGACAGCGGCGCGACAGCGCATATGTGTTGCAACAAAAATTTGTTTATTTCACTCAAACAACACAAAGAAAAAATTAGTCTAGCGGGAGACAATTTCATTTACGCAGAAGGTGTGGGTGAAGTGCGAATTAGATATAAAGAGAGTGATATTATTCTACACAATGTTTTGTTTGTGCCAAATATGGGCAGTAATTTTATATCCGTCGCTAGAGCTGTAGAAAATGGTCTACAAGTAATGTTTGATAAACATAACGCAAAAATAATTAGCAAGAATGAAATAGTGTTGAGCGCCATGAAGGTAAACAAACTTTTTGTATTTCGATGCAGTAGCAAAAGCAATAGCAAAAGAAATAACAACAAATGTTTTTATTCTTCAAATGAAAAATCTTTTTCGTGGCACGAGCGATATGGACATTTGAACTACGGTAGTTTACAAGAATTAATAAATAAAGACATGGTGCGAGGAATCGACAAAGTGACGTTCGCTAAAGACATTGAGTGCGAAGTATGTGCACGGTGCAAAATAAACGTAAAGCCTTTTCCGAAGAGTACGGAAAACCGAGCAAAAGAAATTTTAGAATTAGTACACACAGATGTGTGTGGCCCATTTCGTACAAAATCGCTTGGTGGTGCGCGTTATTTCTTAAATTTCATAGACGATAAATCAAGGCGCATGTTTGTTTATTTTCTTAAGTCTAAAGAAGAAGTCTTAGAAAAATTTAAAATGTTTGCAAATTTGGTAGAGCGCCAGACTGGAAAAAGAATTAAAGTAATTCGAAGCGATAATGGACGGAGTTCGTAAATAAAGAGTTTGATAAATATTTAAATGAGTGTGGCATAAAACGACAGCTGACAGTGCCGTATACGCCGCAGCAGAACGGGGTCGCTGAGAGGGCCAACCGTACCATAGTTGAGATGGCACGTACCATGTTGCTTCAGAGTGGGCTTCGCGAGTATTTATGGGCAGAGGCAGTTAATACGGCAGTATTTCTGCGAAACTGATCGCCTACAAAGGCATTAAATAATATGACGCCTTACGAGGCTTGGTCTGGGCGAAAGCCAGCTGTAAATTTTTTAAGAGTGTTCGGCTCAGAAGCAATTGCGTTGAATCAAGTGAACAAAAGTAATTCAAGCTAAAGGAAAGAAGTATGTTATGGTAGGTATTCACTAACATCGAAAGCGTATCGTTTGTATGATTCAGAGCAGCGCATGATAGTAGAGAAACGCGATGTAAAGTTTTTACCGATGAATAAAAATGAAGTAGTAGATTTTTCTGACCTCTTATCCACTGAAAATCGTGAACACATTACTAAAGCGAAATCATCTAAAGTATTGAGTGAAGATGAAGCAAACGACAGCGACGATTTGTTGAAGAGGTGAAGACGTCTGATTCAGACAGCGATACAAAGATAGTTTTTTTGAAACTCCGACAAGGAGGAAGAATCTCCTGCGCAAATTGGTCGAGGTAGGCGGAAGTTTGTACGTACTGGAAAGCTGGGGCGCTCACGAAAAGTATATAATTCGGTAAATATGATGCAAAGTGCGTGCGAAATTGAAATTCCTCAAACGGTGAAAGAAGCTAAAAGCTGCGAGCTTAAGGAAGAGTGGGCAAAGGCGATGAAAGTCGAATATGATGCTTTGGTGCGAAACCAAACGTGGCAGTTAGTTGACTTACCAACTGGCGAAAAGGCAATCGGGTGTAAATGGGTTTTCAACGTAAAGAACGACAAAATGGTGGCGTTGAATGATTAAGGCGCGTTTAGTCGCAAAGGGCTGTAGCCAACAATTCGGTGTAAATTACACTGAGACATTTTCTCCGGTAGTACGTTACGCTACAATTCGTATGGTGTTGGCAATTAGCGGCAGAGCTCAAAATGTACACTCATCAAATGGATGTTGTAGCGCATACCTTAACAGCGAGCTTACTGGACGTAGTATATATGCAGCAACCTGAATGTTTTATCGACAAACAATGTCTGGTCGAGCATTGTAGCTCAATAAAGCCATATACGGACTGAAACAATCCGGAAGAGAGTGGAACCAAAAATTGGATGAAGTTTTAAAGAGAATTGGGTTCGAGGCATGTAATAATGAGCGCTGTTTATACAGAATGGGTAACCAAGGTGATTTAAGTCTCATTGACTGTATATGTAGATGACTTGATCATTAGCTCCCAAAACAAAGATGAGCTCTTAGCGATTAAATCACAGATATCAAGTAGTTTGAGTGCGTCGATAAGGGTCCGATTTCGTATTTCTTAGGAATGGAGATCACTAGAGAAGGCGAGACGGGAAACATCTCAGTTGGACAATCACTGTATGTGAGAGAGATTTTAGAAAAATACAATATGACAAGCTGTCGAGTAGCGAAGACACCGTTAAACACAGGTTTCAAATAGGATGCACTAGTGAGTCGTGTGCTAAAGTAGATGTTACAAGTTACCAATCAGCATTCGGTGTATTAATGTATCTCGCTATTTGTACAAGGCCAGATATATTGCATTCAATTTCTAAGCTGGCACAGTGAAATCAAAATCCGCATAAAGAGCACGAATCTGGTATCAAGCATTCTTTAAGATACCTTTCAATGACTGAAGACTACAAACTAGTATACCGTTGTACTGGCAACCTATAGAGGGATTCGTAGATGCCGATTGGGGCAGCAATACTCTCGACCGCAAATCGTACATGGGTATGTATCTTTATGGGTGGTAGTGCAATCTCGTGGGAAAGTAAGCGACAAACCAGCGTAGCCCTCAGCAGCACAGAGGCAGAGTACATCGCATTGGCATCAGCTGCAAAAGAAGCAGTGTATTTACGAAGTCTTATGAAAGGACATTGGCGTATGTGATTCTGGTAATCCAATTGTGGTTTACGGCGATAATTAAGTGCACAGCAATTAGCGAAAAACCGGTTTATCACTCACGAAGCAAGCACATAGATATTAAATATCATTTCGTTAGAGAAGCAATTAATAATAATCAAATCGAAGCTAAATATACTTGCAAAAATGAGATGATTGCTGATGTGCTTACAAAGAATTTAAATAAAACTAAAACTAAACATGAGAAGTTTGTGAATGGGAAGAGTGTTGAAAAGTAACCGGTCAGGATTACAACACGAATAGATCGTACCTTTAAATGCAACTCTACATCTTATTACTCTTTTGATGTATTGTATTTCTTATGCACAATATTCTTTTAGTCTTTCAATAACGCAATTATATTAAAACGTGTTCTATTAATTACGCTCCAGGACCTATCCCCAACAGGAAATTTAGTTGTGCGGACAAAAGAACTATTTTTTTGTTGTTGGAGTAGTAAATAATGATCAAAATAAACGCTTGAGTGCTTAGAGTGGAATAGATCCAGAATTAATGTTCACAAACCTTTTTTTTTACTATCTAAATCAGTAGTATAGCAGTTTTTTCTGTTTCGAACTAAGACCATTTCAGTCAAAATCTGTCTAAATAGGAATTATCTTTTAGGAATTAATTGATTGATAATTTATAATGAGATATCCTGTAAAATATTATTACTATACATTTTTCGGATGAATATCCTTATTCATATTTCATAGGAATAATGTCAATTGCTCATATTTGTAACTTTAATGATTAATATTTGATAAGAAACTATAAAGTTACATAAATTGGAGAATAAATATGTAATCGATTTGTGAATTTAAAATGAATCGGTGTTAATTTTTATTTTAAAGGAGTGTGAGGTGATCTAGGTCTCTTTAGGTATGGTTGGGCTTAGGGATTAAAATCATAAATACATTTCTCATGGTTGGGTAGGAGGAGAGAAAGGAAGCGGCTTTATTGCTTCCCGGGTTCGATCGGCTGCATCTCCGGTTATTCCGTTTCGGTTGTCTGTCATATCTTTAGGGGTTTTCGGGGTTAAAGTGTTTAGATGCCTGGTTCTATTCAAATATGTGCATGGATTTCTTTTGTGTGTTAGGTGACCTCTGTACACATGTGACAAGCAAGAACCACCCCAACCCGGCGAGCTCAGACCTGGTTTTAAACTAGCATGTACGCTTCGTCACGCCATTAAACATACAAACATATTGTAACGAATTTAGTGCAAATTCCTCTTATTTGCAACCGTCTACTAACGTTCGAATCACTAAACTGTTGAATAAATAACTTCACTATTCAATAATGCAAAATGACCTTTATTCAAGTACTACTATTTCTCGTCAGATAGCGTGCTTAAATCAAACTCATTGCTGATTGCTCAGATTGCGCTTTTTATACTCTTCGATTTCCTCGTTCCATACTTCTAGGCGTTTCCAGAATTTACTTAGTTACTAGCTATAAAATTATAACTACAGATGCACGTCTATAGCTTCTCATATGCGCGTGTATATGTGAGTCACACTTGCACAAATTATTGCCTACTTTTGGAGTATCTCAGATATATGCATGTGTTTGTGCGTTGCTCTCCGCTGCTTGTATGGACATATGTGTAGACATAATGATTAATTTGGATATGTCCATACAAGTCACTGCTCAGTATCAGCTTAGAGATGATAGTACCCTTAGTTTTGCTATTATTCGTCACACTGCCCTCCACTTAAGTCTGATAGTCCCGATGAGACAAATCTCTCGATCTAAACGCTGCCAGCATCTCCAAATGAACCACTCTTCTATTTCGTGGTTTCGCAATTGTTTGTATGCTGTAGATGACATCACTGATCCTCTTCGAAACTCTGCACGGGCCTTCCCAACTGCACCAAAATTTGGATGGAACAGCTTTCCGCCAGTGAGAGTTGTATAACAGTACCAAATCTCCCTCAAAGTAACCTTCCGAATTATTGTTCTCATCGTACCTGTGTTTCATCTTACTACTCTTTATCCTGGATCGTTCCCTCGCACTCTGTTGTCTGGCCAATGGACTACTTTGTAGAGCTTGCTCTTGACGGATTGTCTTCACATAATCAGTATCGTTCCGACGTTTCCTAACAGTAGTGTGCCCTGGCTTGAAACCACCCTTGCATTCTTTCTGGGAAATATTTTTGTTCGTTTTAGTGCGTCCATTAGGGTTTTTCAATGCCAATGTTTCTCTCGCAGGTACCTTCGGTTTTGATTTGTTTGGCCTATTCGTTTCATCAACCTTTGCCCGATCTACTTTCCTTGACTTTTGTGGTCTCTGTCGAATCTCCTCCACCAGCACTCGCTTACTGCTGAACTCTTTCTCCAAACTGAAGTTAAGTGGCACATCCTTGTTTTTATAGCGCATAATCTTTCTCCACATATCGATCCTGATGTCATGGTCAACTAAGAAGTTCACTCCCAATATGACTTAATTACGACCTCCGCCACAACGAATTTGTGTAGAACCATGACCTTCCCAATTAAGACTTCACAGATCAGTTCTCCTAGGATTTGGTTATACTCGCTAGTGACCGTACGCAACCTTGCTCCAGGTAATGGCTTTACTCTCCTGTTGACCAAATCAGATCGAATCAAGGAATGAGATTCGCCCGCATCTACAGTCAGTACACGTTCTTTGCCATCGACCTTCCGTCTGACGGTAAGACTGCTTGATTTCCTTCCAATTGCGACAAAGATATCACAGGACATTCAATAGCTGGGGCAAGTTTTCGATCTTTACATATGACTCGCTCTTCCTTATCTCCTCCAGCTTTGCGTTAACGGCCACCCAAGTTCGAACTACCAGGACCGGTGCTGCAATGACGAGCAATGTGACCTGGGTTATCGCACTTGAAACATTTGATTGCACCATTATTCTTCTATTGCGTTCCTTTTAAATCTTCTAAAATTGCGTCTACACACTCTGGCCTTTCTACTTCCAGTCGGCGTGCTTTGAAAACTGGCTTACACAGAAGCGGCCCTGTTTCCTGAATCAGAGCATTTGATACCGTTTCCGCGAATGTTGGCTTTGGGTTTGCATATATAGCTGGCTTTGTTTCGACGTCCCGGATGCCTTTATAAAGCTCTGAATCTTTACCCTTTCAGTGTATTCCATGGTTGCGTCCGCATTCGCTAAATGTACCAGCCTTTCAACATCTGACGCAAACTCTTGCAATGTTTCACCAGGCCTCTGGAAGCGCTTCAGTAACTCGCTTTGGTATATCTGTCTCCTATGCTCAATTCCGTATCGTCTCTCTAGAGCGCCAATCAATGCTTTATAATAGTTCCGTTCGCCCTCTGGAATGGTTTGTAAAATCTCACGTGCAGGCCCTTTAAATGCCATGAACAGTGCAGCAATTTTATCTTCAGCATTCCAGTTGTTCACTGTTGCGGTCTTCTCAAACTGTAGCTTAAAGACCTGGAAAGGAACAGAGCCGTCAAGAGATGGAGTTTCTACCTTCGGATTGCTTGAAACAGCTGGGCGATTTAGTTGTAACTGCTCCATACGACCTTTGAAATCATCTATTTCTGCCTGAAATTGGGCAATTTTTGCATCCTGAGCTTCAAGTTTTGATGATACCTGTTCCAAAATTTCTGCCGACATTTCAGATATACGTGCCTCTTGCGCTTCCAATTGCGATACCATATATGCCTTTTGGTCTTCCAGTTGAGATGACACTTGCGACGTCATTTCTGAAATACGTGCCTCCTGTGACTCCAGTTGGGATGCTATAAACGTAATATAGCGGCAGGACATAAAATATTACGGCCGTCATGACGGTAGACTCTCGATATTATGAAAGCGGTGAACATTTTGTCAAACATCTCAAAAATACACACCATTAAATATACGAACATATTGTAACGAATTGAGTGCAAATTCCTCTTATTTGCAACCTTCTCCTAACGTTCGAATCACTAAACTGTTGAATAAATAACTTCACTATTCAATAATGCAAAATTGTCTTTATTCAAGTACTACTACTTCTCGACAGATAGCGTGCTTAAATCAAACTCATTGCTGATTGTTCAGATTGCGCTCTTTTATACTCTTCGATTTCCTCGTTCCATACTTCAAGGAGTTTCTAGAATTTACTTAGTTACTAGCTATAAAATTATAACTACAGATGCACGTGTGTAGCTTCTCATATGCGCGTGTATATGTGAGTGATACCTGCACAAATTATTGCCTACTTTTGGGAGTATCTCAGATATATGCGTGTGTTTGTGCGTTGCTCTCCGCTGCTTGTATGGACATATGTGTAGACATAATGATGAATTTGGTTATGTCCATACAAGTCACTGCTCAGTATCGGCTTAGAGATGATAGTACCCCTTATTATTGCTAGTATTCGTCACAATATCTATCTTATATATAAAAGAAAGACTAAAATGTGTGTTTAGTTTGTAGCCGGTCGATTTTATTCAAACTTTCACATAAGTGGCGTATGCCTCACGGGTGGTTCGCACATAGGTCAGTTGCGATCGACGCACAGGGTCTCGATATATAGACCAAAATTTGGACCCGGGTACCCCTAGAATGTGTTTATACAATATGGATATCAAAGAAAGCTGTTGGTGAGTGCTTCAGTAGGGGGTAATTTTCATATCCCGAGATATAGGCCAAAACGTGGACCCGGGTGCCCCTAGAATGTGTTTATAGAATATGGATATAAAATGAGTACTTTAGTAGGGGTAATTTTCATACCACTGGGCGACTAGGGTCTCGAGATATTGGCCAAAACGTGGACCCGTGTACCCCCCTAAAATGTGTTTATAGAATCTGGATATCAAATGAATGCTGTTGATGAGTGCTTTACTAGAGGGTAATTTTCATACCCCTGGGTGCATAGGGTCTCGAGATATAGGCCAAAACGTGGACCCGTGAACGCCTAGACAGTGTTTTTACATTATGAGTATCAAATTGAAGCTGTTGATGAGTGCTTTAGTACAGGTTAGTTTTCGTAGCTATTGGTGACTAGGGTCTCGAGATATAGGCCAAAATGTGGATCAAGGTAACAGTAGGATGTGTTTTCACATTATGGGTATCATATTGAAGCCGTTTATGTGTGCTTTAGTATAGAGCAAGTTTTACACCGTTGGGTGACTAGGGTCTCGAGATATAAGCCAAACATGGACCCGGATACCCCTATAATGTGTGTGCATTATGCATATCAAATGGAAGCTGTTGCTGAGAGCTTTAAATTATTTTCATTGTTATATTCGATTTAGTCGCATCAAACTGGAATAACTGGTTAATATGCATGCGAAGCCGAAATAAAAACATGAATTAATAATACCCGCATACCTGTTTACATACGTCCTATTCGATTTGCCTGAAATTTGGTATATAAATTTGCCTATATTAGTATTTACGATGCTTTTTCCGGGAAGTATACAGAGACGGACTGGACTGGATTAGGACTAGGACTGGGACTGAGCCTGAGACTGAGACTCGGAGTGGAACTGGGACTGAGATGCGGATTGGGACTGGAACAAAATACATACCACCCTTGGGACTGGCAATAAGGGATGAAGAAGAATGAGAAGAACTTGAGAAAAGAGAGAAGGAGACTGAGAAACAGATAGAATGAGACGAATATGGAGATAGATGAAGCGAAAAAGACGGAGGGAGGAGTGAATAAAAACATTAGGAAAAAGTGTAGAGGGAGGGAGGGCAGAGTTAGACGGAGAAAGCTTATTAAAATGTATGCAGATAAGCTAAATTTAAGGCAGAAAAACGTCCTGCCGGGTATACTAGTATATGTATATAAAAATCAAATTCTGTGTGTGCACTCGCTATGGAAACGTATTTCCGACACATCAATCATCACCAAATTTAGCTATAGGTTCTTCGATCAACACGAAGGTTTTAGGCTAAAAATAATTCGATATATAAAGAGGGCGTAGCACCTCCCATACAAAGGAATCTTTGGTACTGCATAACTCTGAAGGTATAGATGCCAGAAGATTGAAATCAGTAAGGAGTTATATGAGGTCAATACCTATACCGCCAAGAAAATGTGGAATTGGAACAAGGGGGCGTGGCACCTCCCATACAAATGGAATATATCATACTGCATATCTCTGGATGTAGTAATAGTAGGATAATGAAAATTGGTAAGGAGTTATATGACGTTAAGTCCTAACACCTCCAGCAATCTAGCTCCCCAAAAATGATCATGTAACAAAATCTAATCAAAACCAAATTCCTGGTGAAGTGACGAAATATAAATCGATCGACACTTACACATGAAGATCAAATTGTGAATTATCCAATTGAATTTCTAAACTCTTTAGAGCCACCTGGATGCCTGCGCATATATTAACTTTGAAAATTGTCTCACCAATCATGCTTCCTCGAATTTAGACCCACCAAAATTGTGCAATGGAACCAGACTTTGCGTTAAGAAATTAATGCCGAATGTAATCGAAGCAACAATCATCAGCGGTAAAGGCAAAGGTGAAGATGTTGCTCATACCACGGATCTCAATGATTCCTAAAGCTTTGCCATTCGACTTTAAGCGCGTAAAGTTTCCTGTACGCCTTGCTTTTGCAATACAATCAACAAAGCACACGGACAATCGCTTACTGTTGCAGGATTAAATTTACAGAGTCCGTGCTTTTCCAATGGACATCTAAATGTTGCTGCTCTAGAGTTGGAACGCCAAAAAATTTGTTTATCCTTGCACCGGACGAAAAAACCAACAAGTAAGGAAGTCTAAGTTCGGGTGAAACCGAACATTACATACCCAGCTGTACACTTGAAATGCTGTTGTTGTTTTTTTTTGTGTGCTTAATAGTGTTACAAGGCTGCGCAATAATACATATACATATGGTTCTATTCTGAACTAATTTTTCTTCGAGTTATGGCCCCCGAAACAAAGAAAATTGCTCAGTCATAAAAGGGGCGGTTCTACGCCCATTTTTTTAAATTTGAAGTTTTTCTATTTTTGTTATAAATCCACTTGGGAAATGAAATACCATTGATATAAAGCTCTTTTTTGCAAAGATATAGCTTATTTTATTCGTCCATGACTCTCTTAAAAATCTTTTATATAAAAGTAGGAGTGGTTCTTAAACGATTTCGTTAATTCGAAGCATTCCTTATAGTAAAGGCAACCTCTCTACCGAATTTTGGTACGATAGGTTTAACGATTTTTGATTTATAATTAATAATATTTGTAAAATTGATTTTTTTGATTTATGATTAATAATATTTGTAAAATTGATTTTATCACAAGTGGGCCCTGCCACGTCCATTTAAAATTTTTTTGTGTTTTCCACAATGTTATATATATAAAAAGTGGGCGTGGTTATCATCCGATTTACTCAAGTTATCGTGTTAACGGACAGACGGACGGACATGGCTAAATCAAATTGTTTTTTATGATTTTGATATTTGGAAGTCTATACCTATCTCGATTCCTTTATACGTGTACAACCAACTGTTATCCAATCAAAGTTATAATACCCTGTGTACAAATACAGCTGGGTATAAAAATATATATTACAATAAGATACAATAATAAAATGTTTTAAACGAAAATTTCACCAAATATGCGTACAAAGTTCAATTTAATTTACAGAACAATAAACTAAATTATCAACAAGCAAAACAGAAACAAGTAAGGAAGGCTAAGTTCGGGTGTAACCGAACAATACATACTCAGCTGAGAGCTTTGGATACAAAATAAAGGAAAATCACTATGTAGGAAAGTGAACCTACGCAACCCTGGAATGTGTTTGTATGACATGGGTATCAAATGGAAGGTATTAAAGAGTATTTTAAAAGGGAGTGGGCCTTAGTTGTATATGTGAAGGCGTTTTCGAGTTATCGACCAAAATGTTGACCAGGGTGACCCAGAACATCATATGTCAAGCACCGCTTATATATGTAATACCACGAACAGTATTCCTGCTTTGTTTCCAAGGGCTTTTGATTTCGCCCTGCAGAAATTTTTCATTTTCTTCTACTTAATAAAACAAAGTTTTTTCCAAAGTTATATTTTGCGTCAAAAAACCAAACCAATCACCCTCTTTTGTATAGAATTATGGAATTTTTTTTATTTTTCGAAATTTTCGATATCGAAAAAGTGGGCGTGGTAATAGTCGGATTTTGCCCATTTTTGAAAAAGTGAGTTTAGTTAATTACGTGAACTAAGTTTATTAAAGATATACAGATTTTGCTCAAGTTATCGTGTTAACAATCAAGAGGGAGGACAGACGGTCGACTGTGTATAAAACCATGGCGTGGCTTCAACCGATTTCGCCCATTTTCACAGAAAACAGTTACCGGCATAGAGTCTATGCCCCTACCAAATTTCACAAGGATTGGTAAATTTTTGTTCGACTTATGGCATTAAAAGTATCCTGGACAAATTAAATGAAAAAGGGCGGAGCCACGCCCATTTTGAAATTTTCTCTTCTTTTTGTATTTTGTTGCACCATACAATACTGGAGTTGAATGTTGACATAATTTACTTATATACTGGAAAGATATTAAATTTTTTGTTAAAATTTGACTTAAAAAATTTTTGTTTTAAAAAGTGGGCGTGTTCGACATCCGATTTTGCAAATTTTTACACAGCACACATATAGTAATAGGAGTAACGTTCCTGCCAAATTTCATCATGATATCTTTAATGACTGCAAAGTCACAGCTTGCAAAACTTTTAAATTACATTCTTTTATGCGGTGCCATGCCCATTGTCCAAAATTTTACTAATTTTCTATTTTGCGTCATAAGGTTAACCCACCTACCAAGATTCATCGCTTTATCCGTCTTTGGTAATGAATTATCGCACTTTTTCGGTTTTTCGAAATTTTCGATATCGAAAGAGTGGGCGTGGTTATAGTCCGATTTCGTTCATTTTAAAAAGCGATCTGAGATGAGTGCCCAGGAACTTACATACCAAATTTCATTAATATACCTCAAAATTTACTCAAGTGGTCGTGTTTACGAACGGACGGACGGACGGGCGGACATGGTTAAATGCATTTCTTTTTCGCCCAGATCATTTTGATATATAGAAGTCTATATCTATCTCGATTAGTTAATGCCGTTACGGATTACCGTTATGCGAACACAATTAACACAATTAATATATTCTGTGAGCTCTGCTGATCTGAGTATAGTTATAGCTGCGTTGGTTTCGAAGGGTTTCGTAGATGGTTTATAAGTGGTTTTTAATTACATATGATATACCTTTAGGAAATATCGACCAAATTGGTGACCAAGGGTGACGTTTTTTGGAACGATTTTCCTTCATCCTTTGTCAAATAAAGGAAAATCACCATATAGGAAAATGAACCTAGGGTAACCCTGGAATGTGTTTGTATGACATGGGTATCAAATGAAAGCTATTAAAGAGTATTTTAAAAGGGAGTTGGCCTTAGTTCTATAGGTGGACGCCTTTTCGAGATATCGCCATAAATGTGGACCAGGAGTGACTGTAGAATGTGTTTTGATATCAAATGAAAGGTGTTAATGAGTATTTTAAAAGGGAGCGGGCATTAGTTCTATAGGTGGACGCCTTTTCAAGGTATCGACTCTATAATGTGTTTGTACGATATGGGTATCAAATTAAAGGTATTAATGAGGGCTTTAAAAGGGATTGGCCGTTAGTTGTACATGTGAAGGCGTTTTAGAAATATCGACTAATATGCATGCATATGCTGATGACGTTCAGCTGTAACTATCTGGTCGTTTTGATAATATTAATGCAATAACGGTAAAGCTGAATGAGGATTTACTAGCTATATCACGATGGTCTACACGAAATTGCCTTCAACTTAACTCAAATAAGTCGAATGCCTTACCAGTTTTCAAAAATAAAATAAATCTTACTAGTATTCCTAATATTTATTTAAACAACAACTCTCTTGAAATAGTTGAAAAAATCACCAACTTGGGCTTCGTTATTATCACAAATTTAAGTTGTGTAAACCACATAAGTTCAGCTGTAGGCAAAGTGTATGTTACTCTACGTAACCTGAGGCAGTCAGCACCATTTACTCCAATTCATATTCGAAAGAGGCTTGCCCGTCAAATTATTTTGCCTACCCTAACCTACTCTGAACTAGTATATAGCAAGCTTGACTCTCAGTCCGCGCATTAAGTTGATATTGCATTTAATGAAATTACGCGTTATGTATATGGAATACGTAGGTTTGACCACATATCTGCATGGAGAACATCGCTACTGGGATGTGACATCGCTGCCTATTTAAAAGCCAGAAACTGTATATTTCTATTTCGTTTAATGTATACGAATACTCCAAATTATCTTTATGAAAAACTTATCTTTCCACAATCGGAGCGCTGTCTTAACCTCATGTTGCCATATTTTATCCTTAAGAACTCTACTAGAATGTTTTTATCAATGCTGTTAGAATTTGAAATTCAATACCTGCTGGCATAAAATGCAAATTGAACGGAAGTAACTTCAAGGATGTCCTATGTAAATACTTTTTCACAAATTGAACCATTTACATAATGTACTTTGTACTTATTTTTTGTTACGTGGTTTAATATACTTATTGATTGATTTAATTTAATTTATCGTTAATTTATCGTTAACTATTTTTAACTATTTTCTGGATCTGAGTGTTGTTTTTTTTTGTTGTGCAAAAAGAAATGTAAATCTTACTGTACAAATATTTTAGAAATAATATTTAATTGAATTGATATATAAAAGGGGGGTGGCACCTCCCATACAAATCAAATCTTTGGTACTGCATAACTCTGAAGGTATACATGCCAGAACATTGAGTAAGGAGTTATATGAGGTCAATCCCTAACACCACCGAGAAAAAGTGGAATTGGGAAAAGGGGGGCGTGGCACTTCCCATACAAATGGAATATATCATCTGCATATCTATGGATAATGAAAATTGGTAAGGAGCTATATGATGTTAAGTCCTAACACCTCCAGTAAAATGTGGAATTGGGGAAAAGGGGCGTGGCACCTTCCCTACAAATGGGATTTTTCAGGAATATGGCTGCCGTACAAACTTAGGTTATTTTAACACCTAAAGTTTGATTGCATATTTGAGTTTAGCTGTTATTCCTTTTGGACGTTTAATAATCTGCCGCAGTTAAACAATTCGTTAGCTTTAGTCTATTTACATCTATATACATACTAGCAGACCCGGCAGACGTTGTTCTGCCCTAAATTCGCGGCCTATCTGTATACATTTTAATAAGCTTTTTCCGTCTAACTCTGCTCTACCCCTCTACACTTTTTCCTAATCTCTTTATTCACTCCTCCCTCCGTCTTTTTTCGCTTCACCTCCATCTTCGTCTCATTCTATCTCTTTCTCAGTCTCCTTCTTTCTTTTCTCTTCTCTGAAGTTTTTCTCCTTCTTCTTCATCTCTTATTGCCAGTCCAAGAGGGTGGTATGTATTTTGTTTCAGTCCCATTCCGAGTCTCAGTCCCAGTCCCACTCCGAGTCTCAGTCTCAGTCCCAGTCCTAGTCCTAACCCCAGTCCCAGTCCGTCTCTATTATACTTCCCGGCAAAAAGCATCGTAAATACTAATATAGGCAAATTTATATACGAAATTTCAGGCGAATCGAATTGCACATATGCAAATAGGTATGTGGGTATTATTAATTCTTGTCTTTATTTCGTCTTCGCATGCATATTTATCAGTTTTTGCCAGGTTGATGCGACTAAGTCGAATATCACAATGAACTTCAGAGCTCTCAGCAACAGCTTTCATTTGATAGCCATAATACACACATTCTAGCGGTATCCGGGTACATGTTTTGGCCTATATTTTGAGACCCTAGTCACTCAGCGGCGTAAAACTTACTCTGTATTATAGCACACATCAACAGCATCAATGTGATACCCATAATATAAAAACACATTCTAGGTGTGTCCAGGTCTATGTTTTGGCTTATATCTCGAGACCGTAGTCACCCAGCGGTATAAAACTTACTCTGTACTAAAGCATACATCAACAGCTTCATTTTGATACCCATAATGTAAAACCATATTCTAGGTGTATCCGACTCCACGTTTTGGGCTATATCTCGAGACTCTATCCTCCCAGTTGTATGAAAATTATCCCGTACTATACCCGTAATGTAAAAACATATTACATGTGTATCCGGGTCCACGTTTTGGGCTATATCTCGAGACCCTATCCTCCCAGTTGTATGAAAATTATTCTGTACTATAGCACTCATCAACAGCTTTCATTTGATATCCATATTGTATAAACACATTCTAGGGTACACGGGTCCACGTTTTGGGCTATATCTCGAGACCCTAGCATCACAGTTGTATGAAAATTATCCTGTACTATAGAACTCATCAACAGCTTTCATTTGATATCCATATTGTATAAACACATTCTAGGGGTACCCGGGTCCACGTTTTGGGCTATATCTCGAGCCCTAGCCTCCCAGTTGTATGAAAATTATCCTGTACTATAGCGCTCATCAACAGCTTTCATTTTATATCCATATTGTATAAACACACTCTAGGGGTACCCGGGTCCACGTTTTGGCCTATATCTCGAGACCCTAGTCACTCAGGGGTATGAAAATTACCCTCTACTAAAGCACTCATCAACAGCTTTCATTTGATATCCGTATTCTATAAACACACTCTAGGGGCACCCGGGTCCACGCTTTGGCCTATATCTCGGGACCCTAGTCACTCAGGGGTATGAAAATTACCCTCTACTAAAGCACTCATCAACACCTTTCATTTGATGTCCATATTGTATAACCACATTCTAGGGGTACCCGGGTCCACGTTTTGACCTCAAGACCCTAGGCACGTAGCGAAAAAAGGTAGACGTTGGCCGATTCTCAGACCTACCCAATATGCTCACAAAATTTCATGAGAATCGGTTCAGCCGTTTCGGAGGAGTTCAGCTTCTAAAACCGTGACAGAAGAATTTTATATATTAGATATAACAAGTAAGGAAGGCTAAGTTCGGGTGTAACCGAACATTACATACTTAGTTGAGAGCTATGGAGACAAAATAAGGAAAATCACCATGTAGGAAAATGAACCTAGGGTAACCCTGGAATGTGGTTGTATAACATGTGTATCAAATGGAAGGTATTAAAGAGTATTTTAAGAGAGAGTAGGCCATAGTTCTATGGATGGACGCCATTTAGGGATATCGCCATAAAGGTGGACCAGGGCTGAATCTAGAATTTGTTTGTACGATATGGGTATCAAATAAAAGGTGTTACTGAGCATTTTAAGAGGGAGCGGGCCTTAGGTCTATCGGTAGACGCCTTTTCGGGATATCGCCATTAAGGTGGGCCAGAGGTGACTCTAGAATGTGTTTGTACGATATGGGTATCAAATGAAAGGTGGTAATGAGTATTTTAAAAGGGAATGGGCTTTAGTTCTATAGGTGAACGCCTTTTCGAGAAATCGCCATAAAGGTGGACCAGGGGTGACTCCAGAATGTGTTTGTACGATATGGGAATCAAATGAAAGGTGTTACTGAGCATTTTAAGAGGGAGTGGGCATTAGGTCTATAGGTGGACGCTTTTCGAGATGTCGCCATCAGGGTGGGCCAGGGGTGACTCTAGAATGTTTGTACGATATGGGTATCAAACGAAAGGTGTTACTGAGCATTTTAAAAGGGAGTGGGCATTAGGTCTATAGATGGACGCCTTTTGGAAATATCGCCATTAGGGTGGGCCAGGGGTGACTCTAGAATGTGTTTTTACGATATGGGTATCAAATGAAAGGTGGTAAGGTGTATTTCAAAAGGGAGTAATCCTTAGTTCTATAGGTGGAAGCCTTTTCGAGATCTCGCCATAAAGGTGGACCAGGGGTGACTCTAGAATGTTTGTACGATATGGGTATCAAACGAAAGGTGTTACTGAGCATTTTAAGAGGGAGTGGGCATTAGGTCTATGGGTGGACGCCTTTTTGAGATATCGCCATTAGGGTGGGCCAGGGGTGACTCTAGAATGTGTTTGTACGATATGGGTATCAAACGAAAGGTGTTACTGAGCATTTTAAGAGGGAGTGGGCAGTAGGTCTATAGGTGGACGCCTTTTCGAGATATCGCCATTAGGGTGGGCCAGGGGTGATTCTAGAATGTTTGTACGATGTGGGTATCAAACGAAAGGTGTTACTGAGCATTTTAAGAGGGAGTAGGCATTAGGTCTATAGGTGGACACCTTTTCGAGATATCGCCATTAGGGTGGGCCAGAGGTGACGATATGGGTATCAAACGAAAGGTGTTACTGAGCATTTTAGGAGGGAGTGGGCATTAGGTCTATAGGTGGACGCCTTTTTGAGATATCGCCATTAGGGTGGGCCAGGGGTGACTCTAGAATGTTTGTACGATATGGGTAAATAACGAAAGGTGCTAGTGAGCATTTTAAGAGGGAGTGGGCAGTAGGTCTATAGGTGGACGCCTTTTCGAGATATCGCCATTAGGGTGGGCCAGGGGTGACTCTAGAATGTGTTTGTACGATATGGATATCAAATTAAAGGTATTAATGAGGGTTTTAAGAGTGAGTGGCACTTAGATGTATATGTGAAGGCGTTTTCGCGATATCGACCAAAATGTGGACCAGGTGATCCAGAAAATCATCTGTCGGGTACTGCTAATTTATTTATATATGCAATACCACTAACAGTATTCCTGACAAGATTCCAAACGCTGTTGATTTCGCCTTGTAGAACTTTTTCATTTTCTTCTACTTAATATGGTAGGTGTCACACCCATTTTACAAATTTTTTTCCAAAGTTATATTTTGCGTCAATAAACCAATCCAATTACCATGTTTCATCCCTTTCTTCGTATTTGATATAGAATTATGGCATTTTTTCATTTTTCGTAATTTTCGATATCGATAAAGTGGGCGTGGTTATGGTCGGATTTCGGCCATTTTTTTATACCAAGATAAAGTTAGTTCAGATAAGTACGTGGACTAAGTTTAGTAAAGATATATCGGTTTTTGCTCAAGTTATTGTGTTAACGGCCGAGAGGAAGGCCAGATGGTGGACTGCGTATAAAACTGGGCGTGGCTTCCACCGATTTCGCCCATTTTCACAGAAAACAGTTACCGTCATAGAGTCTATGCCCCTACCAAATTTCAGAAGGATTGGTAAATTTTTGTTCGACTTATGGCATTAAAAGTATTCTAGACAAACTAAATGAAAATGGGCGGAGCCACGCCCATTTTGAAATTTTCTTATTTTTTTTGTATTTTGTTGTATCATATCATTACTGGAGTTGAATTTTGACTTAATTTACTTATATACAGTAAAGATATTAAATTTTTTGTTAAAATTTGAATTAAAAAAATTTTTTTTAAAAAGTGGACATGTTCTTCATCCAATTTTGCTAATTTTATTTAGCACATATATAGTAACAGTAGTAACGTTCCTGCCAAATTTCATCATGATATCTTCAACGACTGACAAATTACAGCTACCAAGTTTTATCGCTTTATCCGCCTTTGGCAATTAATTATCGCATTTTTTCGGTTTTTCGAAATTTTCGATATCGAAAAAATGGGCGTGGTTATAGTCCGATATCGTTCATTTTAAATAGCGATCTGAGATGAGTGCCCAGGAATCTACATACCAAATTTCATCAAGATACCTCAAAATTTACTCAAGTTATCGTGTTAACGGGCAGACGGACGGACGGACGGACGGACATGGCTCAATCAAATTTTTTTTCGGTACTGATGATTTTGATATATGGAAGTCTATATCTATCTCGATTCCTTTATACCTGTACAACCAACCGTTATCCAATCAAAGTTATTATACTCTGTGAGCTCTGCTCAACTGAGTATAAAAATTAAACTCTATGTGTGTACTCGCTATGGAAACGTATTTCCGACACTTCAATCAGCACCAGATTTTAGCTATAGGTTCCTTCGATCAAGACGAAGGTTTTTCATATTCCAGAATTAAGAATTTTATACTAAATTTTTTTTTGCTATCCGAAGGAGCAATCTTAGCTCCCAAAAACGATCATGTTAACAAAATCAATGATCGCATTCAAAACCAAATTCTAGGTGAAGTGACGAAATATAAATCGATCGACACAGCTACAGAAGAAGATCAAATTATGAATTATCCAATTGAATTTCTAAACTCTTTAGAACCACCTGGAATGACTGCGCATATATTAACTTTGAAAATTGTCTCACCAATCATGCTTCCTCGGAATTTAGACCCACCAAAATTGTGCAATGGAACCAGACTTCGCGTTAAGAAATTAATGCCGAATGTAATCGAAGCAACAATCATCAGCGGTAAAAGCTAAAGTGAAGGTGTGCTCATACCACGGACCTCAATAATTCCTACAGATTTGCCATTCAATTTTAAGCGCGTACGGTTTCCTGTACGCCTTGCTATTGCAATTACAATCAAAAAGCACAAGGACAATCGCTTACTGTTGCAAGATCAAATTTAGCCAGTCCGTGCTTTTCCCATGGCCAGTTATATGTTGCTTGCTCTAGAGTTGGAACGCCAAAAAATTTGTTTATCTTTGCACCGATGGAAAAAAACCAAAAATATTGTGGACCCACATGTATTACAATAAGATACAATAATAAAATCTTTTAAACGAAAATTTCACCAAATATGCATACAAAATTCAATTCAATTTAGAGAAAAATAAACTAAATTATCAACAAACAAAACAGAAAAAATAACGCAACATTTATTCGATCTCGGGCGTTGCAACGTACGCCAGGTAAAACTAGTATAGTAATAGGCGTAACCATCCTGTAAAATTTCATCATGATATCTTCAACGACTGCCAAATTACAGCTTCCAAAACTTTTAAATTATCTTAGTTTAAAAGTGGGCGGTGCCGCGCCCAATGTCCCAAATTTTTAGTAATTTTCTATTCTGCGTTATAAGGTCAACCCACCTACCGCAACCCATCATTGCTTTATCCGTCTTTGGTAATGAATTATCGCACTTTCTCGGTATTTCAAAATTTTCGATATCGAAAAAGTAGGCCTGGCTATAGTCCGATTTCGTTCATATTAATTAGCAATCTAAGATGTGTGCCCAGGAACTTACATACCAAATTTGATTAAGATAACTCAAAATTGACTCAAGTTATCGTCTTCACGGACAGGCGGACGGACGGGCATGACTAAATGAATTTCTTTTCTCGCACAGATCATTTTGATATATAGAAGTATATATGTATCTCGATTAGTTTATTTATTTATTTATTTCTTATAGCTTATACTACGCCTAGCTTGTACCTATATATAGTAATTAATATATAATCTAATTAAAGTAATTTATATGCATCTATTGACTGCCCAAATGGAGTGAGTATGGGTAGCAGACGAATGGCACCAATGCAAGGATTTGACCAGTTTTATCTGTTAACGTACTTAAAGTGCGAATTTACGGAATGAACATTTCTTACATATTTTATGTTACTTTTCAAATAATCTGGCAAGTTTCCTTCTATTATGTTTCTAATAAACTTCATCGTACGATAAAACAGTACCTGTTTAATGCTTAGCCAATTCAAAGCGGCATAGCTCGGTTCTGTTGCTTTTGCAGTTTGTAAATTTGGCTATCTCTCATAATGAAGAACAATATTGGACAATATATGAAGTGAGGTTCGATTATCGATCTGTAAAACATTACCTTGTACCGTCTGCTTAAGTACTTGCAGGTTATTTGCATGAAATATATCTTTTTGACTATTTTCCCAACCGTTTAATCGATGTGCTCACTAAAGTTGAGTTTATCATCGATTCTGACTTTGTCAATAGCTTAGCTGTTTATATTTAGAAGTGGTAACTCATTGTTTTGAAAATTCCTTCTTGCTATAACCATAAATTTTGTTTTGCTTATATTCGGTTTCAATCCATTCGAGCATAACCAATCATATACTCTATTTAAACCTCCTTGTAATCTATATATATAAAAAGAAGTGTACATTTTGATTGTCACTCCATAACTCGAGAATGGATAGAAAGATTGCCATGAAATTTTTAGGAAAGATACAGGAAGGAGAGATGATGGTTAGTTGATTTTGAAATCCCAAATCCGTTTAGCCATTCTTGAGTTATGATTTTTTTTTAGAAAAAATTCAAATATGTATATATAAAAGAAAGTGGTGTTAGTTACACTACGCATAACTCAAGAACGGATGAACCGATTTGGCTGAAAATTGGTGGAGAGGTAGCCTGGAACCAGGGAGACATAGGATACTTTCTATCCCGTTCTGGCTAGGGTCTTGAGATCAAAACGCGGGCCTGGGTAATCCTGGGATGTGTTTGTACAATATGGGTATCAAATGGAAGCTGTTTATGAGTACTTTGATACTGGGTATTTGTGTACCCCTGGGTGACTAGAGTCTCGAGATATAGGCCAAAACGTGAACTCGGGCACCCCTAGAATGTGTTTATACAATATGGATATCAAATGAAAGCTGTTGATGAGTGCTTTAGTACAGGGTAGTTTTCATACCTATTGGTGACTAGGGTCTCGAGATATAAGCGAAAACGTGGACCCGGATACCCCGAGACAATGCTTATACAATATGGATATCAAATGAAAGCTGCTGATGAGTTTATACCTATTGGTAACTAGGGTCTTGCGATATAGGCCAAAACGTGGACCCGGGTATCCATAGAATATGTTTGTAGAATATGGATAACAAATGAAAGCTGTTGATGAGTGCTTTAGTAGAGGATTATTTGCATACTCCTGAGTGACTAGGGTCTCGAGATATAGACCAAAACGTGGGCCAGCTTACGCTTAGACAGTGTTTATACAATATGTATAACAAATGAAAGCTGTTGTTGAATGCCTTAGTAGAGGGTAGTTTTCATACCTGTTGGTGACTAGGGTCTCGAGATATAGGCCAAAACGTGGACCAGTGTAACACTAGGATGTATTTTTACATTATGGGTATCAAATTGAAGCTCTTGATGTGTGCTTTTGTGCAGAATAATTTTTATATCGATGGGTAACTAGGGTCTCGAGATATAAGGCAAAACGTGGACCCGGATACCCCTAGAAGGTGTGTGTAATATGGATAGCAAATGAAAGCTGTTGATGTGTGCTTTAGTACAGAGTAATTTTTATATCGCTGGGTGACTAGGGTTTTGAGATATAGGCCAAAACGTGGATCCGGATACCCGTACAATGTGTGTGTAATATGGATATCAAATGAAAGCTCTTGCTGAGAGCTTTAAAGTAATTTCCATTGTCATATTCGATTTAGTCGCATCAACCTGGCAAAACTGATAAATAAGCATGCGAAGCCGAAATAAAGACATGAATTAATAATACCCACATACCTATATACATATGTACGTCCTATTCGATTTGCCTGAATTGGTGTATTAATTTACCTGTATTAGTATTTACGATCCTTTTTTCCGGTAACTAGACCAGAGACGGACTGGGACTGGGATTATGGCTACGACTGGGGCTGAGACTCGGAGTGGGACTGGGACTCGGAATAGGACTAGAACAAAATACATACCACCCTCTGGGAATGGCAATAAGGGATGAAGAAGAATGAGAAGAACTTGAGAGAAGAGAAAAGAGGGAAGGAGAAGGAGACTGAGAAAGAGATAGAGTGAGATGAAATAGAGATAGATGAATCGAAAAAGACGGAGGGAGGAGTGAATAAAGGATTAAGAAAAATATAAGAGGGGGAGGCAGAGTTAAACGGAAAACGCTTATTAAGATGTATGCATATAGACCAAATTTAGGGCAGAACAACGTCTGCCGGGTCTGCTAGTTTTATATATATTTCATTGATATTATCTCCACTAAGCATCAACAATGTATCGTCAGCAAAGAGTTTAATATCACAGTACTTTTGAGAAGTGGTTATATCATGAATGTAGATACTAAACAGTATAGGTGCCAGGACAGACCCTTGCGGAAGTCCAACAGGCACCTCTCTTTTTATAAGCTTTTATTTAGTTTCACTTGGCTGTTGTCTGTAATCAAATCTTGCAAGTTAAATTTGATAAACTTCCCGGTGTCCGATTGAGCTGAAATTTTGAACGCATGTATAACTCCGATGACAATGCAATATTACTTTGCGAGAATTCGATAAATTAATCGACAACAGAGTTATCCGTAAAGATTTGTGCTCACAAGCAATAAAAGCCTAAGTCCCAGGCAAACCCGGCCTAGCTACAGCGGTACCTATCCGTGGAGTCTGAGACTTAGGTGATTGTTGCTTGTAACCATAGATATTTATATTGTATATTAACGAACTGCGTGAACCACGGAGTGTGATATAAATTGTAAGATTTAATAATTTAAGTGTAAATGTTTAATGTTAAAAATTTATAATTATGTACAATATGGAATTTTTTTGTCGCAGACGAAGAAGCCTAATTTTTTTTTAAATGTTACAATGAACTTATAAAGTGTTATATTTCTTTACAGTCAATTTATTTTTCCCTTTTTAGTTAATTTTATTAACCAATAATAAAAGCTTATTTTTAAAAAAGTTTTTTTTCTTTAATTTTGTTCACTTTTTAGTTAATTTTATTAACCAATAATAAAAGCTTATTTTAAAGAAGTTTTTTTTTCTTTAATTTTATTTCTGACAGATCCAATTACAGTTCTCTGACTTCTATTCTTTATAAAGTCTTGGAACCATTTTAGCTCCGTTTCAGTAACACCTATGCTATAAAGGTTTTTAGTAATAAATTTTGATCGATAGTCTCAAAAGCACGTTTTAAGTCTAGGAATACAGCTATTATATGTTTATTTCTGCTCAGATCTTCTTTCCAGTTAGCTAAAACAAGGTTCAAGACATTTTCACAAGAATATTTTTTCCGAAACCTGATTGCTGCGGTATAATAACTTTATTACCATCTAGGTACTTCAAAAGCTGGTTTTTAACTACAGTCTCCAGTATCTTTTCATTACACGCTAACGTGTTAATTGGTCTTATATCATCTGCACTTATAGTATTCTTGACTTTCTCTATTGGTACCACAATTGAAGTTTTCCATTAGCTACACTCAGAGAAAAACGCCGTTCTAAAATCCAGCACCACCGGACTCAACTCATGCTTTTCATGTTCTTACTTTTTTGTTCTTGAAAAACGAATGACCTGTTCTTAAAACAACAACCTTGTTCTTGAACTAACACCATTTTCTTGAAAAAAGAACGGCCGGTCTTAAAATATGAACAAATGTTCTATTAATGAGAACGATGTTCTTAAATCAAGCCCAAGAAAAAAAAACGGTACAATTCGTGTGCACTACAATGTTAAATACACCATTTGGCACCAACTATCAAGCAGTTGTAGTGGCCCAGCGGCAATGATGTTGCGCTTGCGATCGTGTTGCGCGAGTTCGATCACCGCCAAGCTCTGAATTTTTTAAAACAATTTTTTTTTGTTCTATTTTTTTAACTCTTATTTTTCGTTCAGTTACATTCACATATCCACAGGTAATTCTCAAACTTGTTATGAAATGTTTTAAGTATATATGCAGATTACATCTTTAAATAAGAATAATTTCTCAATAAGAGAAATGTATGAGAAAATGCTTATTATGCATTTTTCTTAAACTTTTGAATTTTTATAACAATTTTTTTGTTGTAAATATTCTTTATTATGACAAAAATATTGTTATTAATAAAAATTAAATAAATATATTTAAAAAAATACTTTCCCTCCCACCAAAGATCAAGCACGAACCGTTCTTAAATTGAGACCGAAAAATGTTAAATCGGCCCAAAATCGTTCTCGAAGCGTGAGAACGAAAAATCCTAAATCAAGCCCAAGTAGTGCTAGAAATAAGTACAGAAGGTTCACACATCAATACCAAAGTGGTCATAAAATACGAACGGTGTGCTTGGAAAAACTGTTCTTAAAGCAAGCCCATCGGTCACAAGTTAAGAAAAAACGTACTTAACAGACTTTTGTCAACGAATGTTCTTAATTTTGAACTTGTTTCATTCGTTTTAGAACGATTTTTTCTCTGAGTGTAGGAACTACCCCTTTGTCTAGACTTTCATTTACAATATAAAAGTATGCCGTGTATGTTATAGAGTCGCTTATGACTCCTTCAGTTATAAGTTTATTTGTGAATTTACTAACCATTTCTAGAATATCGCTTGCAGATACCTTCTGAAATTTGAAAGTAACAGTGCTACTTTGAACAGCCGAAAATGCTACGTTATTGTTATTAACTGGAATATTCGAGCTGATTTCGACTATACTATCAATGAAATAGTTATTGAGCGACATTCTCCTGAGTATATAGTTGGTCGTTTATCAATATTTTATTTATTCCATTATTTTCTTTGGACATACATATACTTTTCTTCAAATGCTTCCACATTGCCTTACTATCCCCAGCATTATGTGTGATCCTTTGTTCCATACACTTGGCCTTTTTAATCGTTATAAGACGTTTATACCTGCGCTTTTTAAGCATGTATACATTCCACTCACCTGTTCTTTGAGCTATTTTGTATATATTGAATTTATATTTGTTCAGATTCGCTAGTTCAGAGTCGTACCACTTGTTAATAAGTTTCACAGTGATTTCTTTAGAGTATCCCTGCAAAAATTGCGAGTACTTCATGCATGCATGTATAGAGTACTCGCTATGGACCAACCGAGTGCTCCAAAATTAACCACAATTCATACAAAAAATATAGTCCAATTAACATTGCGATGTCCTAGGACTGGACCATATACTACAGCTCCGCATTACATCAGAGTAATCCTTGGAGTACCCACAGTCCAATAAACATCGTGTAGTGATTGAAATCGTTAAAAACGAGCAATGATCGGCTTACAATATCCGTGCAAAAATCGTTGGATCATGTGGTCCACTGGAGTACTTACCATTATACTCCACTGTAATGCAGCAATGGACCAACTCATGTTTCTACACGAACATATTGTAAGCCGATCATTGCTCGTTTTTAACGATTGTAATCACTACCCGATGTTTATTGGACTGTGGGTACTCCATGGATTACTCTGATGTAATGCTGAGCTGGAGTATATGGTCCAGTCCTAGAACATCGCAATGTTAATTGGACCATATTTTTTGTACGAATTGTGGTTAATTTTGGAGCACTCGCTTGGTCCATAGCGATTACTCCATACATGCATGCATGGAGTACTCGCGATTTTTGCAGGGATGTTCGTGTAGAAACATGAGTTGGTCCATTGCTGCATTACAGTGGAGTATAATGGTAAGTACTCCAGTGGACCACATGATCCAACGATTTTTGCAGGGGTTAATGTAGTCATTTCATACGGTGATGTATTGTTTAGGAATGATACCTTGACACTGAAATTCTCAAATACGGAGTAGTTAACCTGTAATTGGTTGACAAGACTATCACATGCATAATATTCCCAAGAGGTTATGGTTATTTTACCTCACATTTGAAATTCTCTGTCTTACTTGATTTTAAACTGCATACTTTCGTGATTAGAAATCTAATGCTCTTCCAGTTTTTCGCATGAAATGGATTCACTATTCGTAAAGAGCAGATCAATCATTGTTTCGGTATTATCGGTCTTTCGGGTGTAAAAATCTATTTTTTGTTCCATAGCAAAAGACCTAAATAGGTCAACTAACTATGTCGTGCTTCTGTTAAGATTTATGTTGTAATCCCCAATGAAGACGAATTTGTCATTTGTAAGACAGTTGTTGTTTAGAATTTCGTTTAGATATGAAATAAAGTCAGCATCACTCGCACTAGGCGAATGATAAATCAATTTGATAATGGGGAAATATGTTTTTGATTTTTATTATTATACACCAAGTATTTTTGTGAATAGTATTATTGTAAAGTATTTTATACTCTATTGAGTCACGTACATATACTAAAACGCCTCCTGTATGTCTGCTATGTTATGTATGTTATATTGCACCGTAAATGTTTATATGTTGATATCTGTAACTCTAGGTTTGTTATTTCATCTGATGAATATCTTTCTGAACAAAAAATCAGATGTGGTTTCCGAAGTTCGGTAAGGCGTTCTAGCTCTCCTTTATTAGTAACAATACTATTTTAATTTAAATATATACAGTTCAGTTCATTTATTCCTCGTTGCTAAACGCGCACTTTATTTTTTAACTGCGCGTGTTTTTTGTACGCTGGGCAGTCTTTACTGAAAGCGTGATGATTGACAGCTACGTCAACCACTTTCTTTTTCACTAGTTCACAACAGTTAATACACTGAATCATATTTGATGTACATTCATTGCTGTCGTGGGATCCACCGCATTTGCTACAAGCCACTTTATTTGTACAATCGCTCGTTTTGTGCCTATATCGCGCGGACTTCAAGCATCTCAAAACACTTACGTGTTCGTAAGCGACACAGGCATCCCACAGTCTCTTTTGTTGCAATATATTCTCAACTGTTATTGCATCAGTTTCTACTAATGCAATATAACTTTCCTCCCTACGATTCGTATTTTCATACACCTTTCTAACTACAGACTCTTTTCCTGCACATGAAGCGTTTTGCTTCGTTAAACACTCTAATAACCGTTAATTTCTAATTTTTTCAGTTATGCCAACTATCTTAACTATTTTTATACTCAGTTGAGCAGAGCTCACAGAGTATAATAACTTTGATGGGATAAAGGTTGGTTGTACAGGTATAAAGGATTCGAGATAGATATTGTAACGAATATTAGCAGCACTATGGGATTCTATCATCTCTAAGCCGATGCTAAGCAGCGATTCAAGTCACATCAATAATTCAATCATTATGACTACACATATGTACGTATACGCAGGGAGAAACAATGCGCAAACACATGCAGATATCTTATCTGAGATATGCAATATAATTGTGGAAGTGTCGCTCACAAACACACACGCATATGATAGCTATACACGTACATTTGTAGTTATAATTATAACAGATAGCCAACTAGTAAATTCTAGAAATGGAAGCGCCTAGAACATGCAACGAGGAAATGAAAGAGTATAAAAGGCAACCACGGTAAAGGCGCTGCAATCAGTTTCGATTAAGCACGCTATCTGTCGGGCAATAGTAGAGTTATTTATTGTGAAGTACTTTAATAAAGGATATTTTGCATTATTAAATATTGGAGTTATTTATTCAACAGTTTAGTGATTCGAACTTAGCAGAAGGTTGCAAATAAGAGGATTTGCAGTAAATTCGTTAAAATATAGACTTCCATTTATCAAAATCATCAGTATCGAAAAAAAATTTGATTGAGCCATGTCCGTCCGTCCGTCCGTTAACACGATAACTTGAGTAAATTTTGAGGTATCTTGATGAAATTTGGTATGTAGATTCCTGGGCACACATCTCAGATCGCTATTTAAAATTAACGAAATTGGACTATAACCACGCCCAATTTTTCGATATCGAAAATTTCGACAAACACAAAAAGTGCGATAATTCATTACCAAAGACGGATAAAGCGATGAAACTTGGTAGGTGAGTTCAACTTATGACGCAGAATAGAAAATTAGTAAAATTTTGGACAATGGGCGTGGCACCGCCCACTTTTAAAAGAAGGTAATTTAAAAGTTTTGCAAGCTGAAATTTGGCAGTCGTTGGAGATATCATTATGAAATTTGGCAGAAACGTTACTCCTATTACTGTATGTAATCTTAATAAAAATTAGCAAACTCGGAGAACGATCACGCCCACTTAAAAAAAAATTTTTTATGTCAAATTTTAAGAATAAAATTAAGAAAATTTCAAAATGGGCGTGGCTCCGCCCTTTTTCAATTAGTTTGTCTAGAATACTTTTAATGCCATAAGTTGAACAAAAATTTACCAATCCTTGTGAAATTTGTAAGTAGCATAAATTCTATGACGGTAATTGTTTTCTGTGAAAATAGGCGAAATCGGTTGAAGCCACGCCCAGTTTTTATACACAGTCGGCCGTCTGTCCTTCCGCTCGGCCGTTAACACGATAACTTGAGCAAAAATTGATATATCTATACTAAACTTAGTTCACGTACTTATATGAACTCACTTTATCTTGGTATAAGAAATGGCCGAAATCCGACTATGACCACGCCCACTTTTTCGATTTCGAAAATTACGAAAAATTAAAAAAATGCCATAATTCTATACCAAATACGAAAAAAGGGATGAAACATGGTAATTGGATTGGTTTATTGACGCAGAATATAACTTTAGAAAAAAAATTTGTAAAATGGGTGTGACACATGCCATATTAAGTAGAAGAAAATGAAAAAGTTCTACAGGGAGAAATTAAAAGACCTTGGAATCATGGCAGGAACACTGTTTGTGGTATTACATATATAAATAAATTAGCGGTACCCGAAAGATGATGTTCTGGGTCACCCTGGTCCACATTTTGGTCGATACCTCCCTTTTAAAACCCTCATTAATACCTTTAATTGATACCCATATCGTACAGACACATTATAGCTTCACCCCTGGTCCACCTTTATGGTTATAAGGTCCACTCCCTTTCAAAATACTCATTAACACCTTTCGTTTGCTACCCATATTGTACAAACGCATTCTAGATCACCCCTGGTCCACCTTTACGGCGACATCTCGAAAAGGCGTCCACCTATAGAACTAAGCCCACGCCTTTTAAAATTCTCATTAATATCTTTCATTTCATACCAATATCGTACAAACAAATTCTAGAGTCAGCCCTGGTCCACCTTTTTGGCGATATCCCTAAATGGCGTCCGCCTATAGAACTATGGCCCACTCCCTCTTAAAATACTCTTTAATACCTTCCATTTGATACACATGTCATACAAACACATTCCAGGGTTACCCTAGGTTTATTTTCCTACATGGTGATTTTCCCTTAGTTTGTCTCCATAGCTCTATTAAAGCGTGCAATTACTGGCATATTCTATGACATTGATATCATCGGCTTAAACACCCGCGCTGTTCGTTCTGCTTACTCCAAACTGGAAAAAGAAGCGGTAAGGATGGGTTTGATGGTGAATGAGGACAAAACGAAGTACCTGCTGTCATCGAGCAAAGAGTCAGCGCATACGCGCCTTGGCAACCACGCTACTGTTGGCAGCCATAATTTCCAAGTAGTAAAAGACTTCGTTTTTTTGGGAACCGGCATCAACACTAGCAACAACATCAGCACTGAAATCCAGCGAAGAATCAATCTTGCCAATAAATGCTACTTTGGACTAGGTACACTCAGAGAAAAACGCCGTTCTAAAATCCAGCACCACCGGACTCAACTCAAGCTTTTCATGTTCTTACTTTTTTGTTCTTGAAAAACGAACGACCTGTTCTTAAAACAACAACCTTGTTCTTGAACTGACACCATTTTCTTGAAAAAAGAACGGCCGGTCTTAAAATATGAACAAATGTTCTATTAATGAGAACGATGTTCTTAAATCAAGCCCAAGAAAAAAAAACGGTACAATTCGTGTGCACTACAATGTTAAATACACCATTTGGCACCAGCTATCAAGCAGTTGTAGTGGCCCAGCGGCTATGATGTTGCGCTTGCGATCGTGTTGCGCGAGTTCGATCACCGCCAAACTCTGAATTTTTTAAAACAATTTTTTTTTGTTCTATTTTTTTAACTCTTATTTTTCGTTCAGTTACATTCACATATCCACAGGTAATTCTCAAACTTGTTATGAAATGTTTTAAGTATATATGCAGATTACATCTTTAAATAAGAATAATTTCTCAATAAGAGAAATGTATGAGAAAATGCTTATTATGCATTTTTTCTTAAACTTTTGAATTTTAATAACAATTTTTTTGTTGTAAATATTCTTTATTTATGACAAAAATATTATTATTAATAAAAATTAAATAAATATATTTAAAAAAATACTTTCCCTCCCACCAAAGATCAAGCACGAACCGTTCTTAAATTGAGACCGAAAAATGTTAAATCGGCCCCAAATCGTTCTCGAAGCGTGAGAACGAAAAATCCTAAATCAAGCCCAAGTAGTGCTTGAAATGAGCACAGAAGGTTCACACATCAATACCAAAGTGGTCATAAAATACGAACGGTGTGCTTGGAAAAACTGTTCTTAAAACAAGCCCATCGGTCACAAGTTAAGAAAAAACGTACTTAACAGACTTTTGTCAACGAATGTTCTTAATTTTGAACTTGTTTCGTTCGTTTTAGAACGAGTTTTTTCTCTGAGTGTAGGCAATTGAAAAGTAAAGTCCTCTCTCGGCGAACGAAAATCATACTCTACAAGTCACTAATCGTACCCGTCCTGCTATATGGGGCAGAAGCATGGACCATGAAAACAGCAGATGAAGTGGCGTTGGGAGTGTTCGAGAGAGAAAGTTCTTCGAAAGATTTATGGACCTCTGCGCGTTGGAGATGGCGAGTACCGAAGAAGATTTAATGATGAGCTCTACGAGCTATACGCAGACATCAACATAGTGCAGCGAATTAAAACGCAGCGGCTGCGCTGGCTAGGCCATGTTATGCGAATGAAAGGTGATGCTCCGGCCAAGAAAGTCTTTCTATCGGAACCCGCCTATTGAAGCAGAGGTAGCGGGCGGCCCCCAACTCCGTTGGAAGGACCAGGTGGAAAACAATTTAAACTCCCTTGGTGCGACCAATTGGCGCCGGATGGCGGAGCGAAGGAGCGACTGGCGCGCCTTGTTGGACGGCCATAATCGTTTAGACGGTTAAGCGCCAATTAAGTAAGTAAGTAAGCTCTCAGCTGAGTATGTAATGTCCGGTTACACCCAAACTTAGCCTTCCTTAATTGTTTTATTTCACTTTTATTTTTTGTTTGCTCCGCTTCCTAATCTTTTCCCATATTGTCTTGTACTTTCTGACGCACTTGTTCACAAGCTTCCTTGTTTCTAAATTCCACAATTATAGCCCCTTTATTTATCTCTTTAACATTGCTGACAAGGCCATCTGTAGACTCAACAACTTTCTTTAAGGATTCCTTAGTTTCTTTCGCTTTCTTTTTTTGATTTTTTTATTTAATAGCGATTTTGTTCTCATTTGATTTAACTACCTGAGCATTTTAATTATTTGTTTATGTTCTCACTAGCTGCCTTCAAGTTACTAATAACTTCATTACTCTTGTGGAATTCATTAGCTATATCCTTTACAATTTCATTTTTCATTTCATTTATTTTTACTTCTATATTGTGCTCCAGAAGGGAGTTGAAATCTGTTAGGATGCTGCTTTTTAATTGAGAAAATTTATTGATAAATATTTGTTCAACTATTTGTTTTACATCCGAGAATTTCATTTTTGTTTGCTCACTTTTGCTTTTTAGGTGTTTGATCTCAATGAACTTTGTATTTGGACCTGACAAAGTGCATTCATTGCAGAACCATTTTAAATTCAAGTTTTCTGAGATTATTTCTATCTCGTTTCGCTTTATGTTACTACATTTGATGCAAAAACTATAGCCACACCCACCAGAGCATGCTATCATATCATCTATCTGCAGCAATTTCGCTGTACACTCTTTACATTCTGTTGGCATTACGGATGTATGTTGTTTGTGAAATTATCACAAATATACGATTATTAATCATTAATTAATCATCAATTAATTTTACCGTTCGAGTAGTTGATTTATTTAGGGTTTTCGAATAATCGCAACTCGACGGTTATTCGATTTTCAAAATCAAATTCGAATTCGTATGATATGTTCAAACAAAAAAAAACGTATACGTGTACCAAATATTTCCTCTTTGTTTATTTGATCGGTTAGCAGATATTGAAATATTGTAATAGTATGTTTCAAAAATGATGTCCCCAAATAACATTTTCATAACTTTCCGCCTCCAGTGTGGAAAAATTTGTAAGTTTACAAAACTTTCGGAAAAAGTCAATATTTTGGTAAGAATGTCAAAAAATTGTCAAAAATCGACCTTTTTTAAAATTTAGATAATATTCTTACTTACGTAATCTGTAAGGATAAACTAACCTTCACATCCGTTAAAATAATTTAAGCTATGTGCATGCAGCTTTCAGCTTTAGTTGCATTTGACAGGCGCGGGTAGTTGGCAACGCGAATGTCAAATGCAGCTGCGGCTCACGTCACTGACAGAAAAAGATGATACAGAATAAATTTGCACTTAAGCCGGGCGGACGTGTCCGAAAAACAAAAAAGTAATTTTCATTTTTTTAAATAGTTTGGTCGGTGTGGCGGCGGCCACCTAACACAGTCACTGCGAGCTGTAGTTTGAGCAAAAACCTGTGCAATTAAAAGATTAGCACATCACCCCCGTAACCTATAAAACATTTTGGATACATTGTGGCGGCCATCCGAAGCGAACACCGAGGGATTCGTTGGGAGCACAACCCATGCATTTTAAGGTTTCCACATCAACCTATTTATCAGAAAGGGATGTGGCTTATATGGCGACCGTGCCAAAGGGAGGTGGTGGAACTTTTTGTGAAAGTGGCAGTGGCAGTGAAAATACATATTTAAATAAAACAAAGTAAAGAGAGCGTTAAATAATAAAAAACTACAACTAAATTATACAGAAATAATCAAATATATTAAGAACTACAATAAACGGTACAGAAGTAATACAAAATCTTTAACTTAATAAAATCGACTAAAAACTACAACAAATATATGTAAGACCAAAATGGAAAATTGTTCATACAACAACGCTATTAATTAACGGAATTTAAAACCCACGCCACTAGCCAACTGTATAACACCGCCATTTTTAAAGTCCACCACCACCAGCATTTAACATCACCGTCAGCAGCGAAGCCCAGCAGCAGCGACAACAGCGGACACTAGCAGCAGCAGCAACAATAGCGGAAATAGGCAGCAGCAACGCCAGCAGCGAGGCAGCAGTTGAAGCAGCGAACAAGTATATACATAGGTATATGTATTAATAAATATTTGCCTACGGGTTTTTTTTTATAACACATATATGTATGTATAGAAAACAGAAAATTTCTTTTAAACGGTGCGTTACAATATATATACATTTTGGATTTTTTACTAAAACGATAAAGTGATGCGATATGGTGCGTTCTAAATTTAACTATTTCAGTTTCCAACAATTTTTAAATTTTCGAAGCATTTTATAAATTCTAACATTTTCACCAATTTCCTCAAATTTTTCATGTTTTCAAAATTCTAAATTAAAAATTCATCAATCTATTTTATAAATCTACATATTTTCAAGCTTCCATTCTTCAAATTTGCAATTCATTCACAAAAATTCTATTTAAAATTTCAAATTTCGGATTTTCCATTTGTTTAGACTTTTATTTACTACATGTAAAAGGAAAATTTTTTAAAGATACGCCCATTTTCCAACATAATATTAATTTTCACCATATAAGATTGTTGTAACGTGTAAATTTTGGATTTTTGATATATGCGGTGGTTCCGTTAAAAACCAATTAACATTTTTTTGAAATATGCGGTGGTTCCGTTAAAAACCAATTAAAATTTTTTTGATACATGCCGTGGTTCCGTTAAAAACCAATTAAAATTTTTTTTTGTATAAGCGGTGGTCCCGTGAAAAGCCAAGTGAGATTTTTTTTTATAAAGCGGTCCGTCCGTGAAAATATACGATTTTTTTAACAAAGCGTGAATATAAATGGATTTTTTAACAAGTTTACCACAATTTTGAGATTTTTACCAATTAATACTTACATAATTTTGAGCCATTTTAAAATCAGTTACTTTTTATAGGTTTTTCATACAAGCTTACTGCAGTTTTAATTAATTCTTCCAATAAATTGTTAAATACTTCTTTAGTGACTATTCACCTGCAAGTCAGTTCTCTTATACAAAATAAATTTTTCTTTTTCCCAACATTTCAGCTTCAAAGAATTCAGACATTCAAATAAGTACTTCACTAATTTCATAGTTTGAACTGAATTATTTAAGCTATTCTGATAACCATATGTACATATGAACCTTAGAAGTGGTAAGCAAGTGCAAAAAAATTCAGAATCCGATTCCGATAATTCAGCCTACGAAAGTTTAGCTTCATCCTCGACCGAAGAAGTCACAAACAAGGAAAATAGATTTTCTTTGTCAAAAGATTTTCCAGGCTTCGAAAATTCTTCCATTAAAAATTCAATTTCTAATTTGGATTCAAATCTAATTTGGATTCAAATAGTGCAAAACTAACTTCAACTTCTTTTACTTTAAAATCAGATCTTAACGATCCAAATAGTACAAACGTGGCCTCATCTTCTGCTAATTCAGCTCCAGATCTTAACGATCAAATCATGGCGACACCTGAGGGTTAGGGGATCAGAATATACCCGCGGTAGGTATGCCTGTCGTAAGAGGCGACTAAAATCCAGATTCAAGGGGCTGTGTAGCGCAACCTTTCAGGTTGCCAGCGCAATATATAGCTTCTCCAAACCCAATTGTCAACCTCACCTATCCGCGGCGAATCCTGTTTCACTAACAGACGAGGCTCTGGCGACCCCAAGCTCCTCATGGAACTTGGGGGTAGGGAGGGAGGGAATGGCCTGAAGGTTTAACGTGGCCACATAATCGTTCCCGAGATGGTCGGGCTAGCACTTTAATGGTGCTATGGTAACGGAGCGTACCGGATTTGTATACGGCAAAGGACCATCACATCGATAACACTCCCCAAAGCCTTCGGGGAGCAACCTTATCGCTACAAACAACAACAACAACAACAGGAAAGAGAATTTTTATTAACACATGTGCTAATTCTATTAGAGAAAACTACAGTGGTGATCCTCTAGCACTTGATTCTTTTATAGACAAAATCGCATTACTTGAACAATTCGCTACTGCAGATTTAAATGATACTTTTATAGCGTTCTTAAAATCGAAATTAGAGGGTAAAGCCCATGAAGCAATACCAACACAAGTAACTTCAGTCAATGAAATCAAAACAGCTCTACGTAATAGGATCAAACCAGACAACTCGAAAGTTGTAGCAGGGAGAATTGCAGCGCTGCACGTTAACGGTAACAATTATACAGATTTTGCCAAAAAAGTTGAAGATTTAGCTGACTCACTTGAGCGGTCTCTTATTATTGAAGGGATCACTCAAGCGAAAGCTCATGAAATGGCAGTCGAACAAACTGTTGCAAAATCCAATTTAGCAAAAACCATTTTAGCCTCAACGGCATTTACTGATCCGAAAGACGTGGTAGCAAAATTAATTGTAGAACAAAAAAAGGAAGTAACTGAACGTCAGGTTCTAGCTTTTCGATCGCGTGGTAGCAACACATTTAGAAATTCACGTGGTAGTTATCGAGGTTTTTACCCAAACCGCGGCTATACTGGTTATAGAAATAATAACAGTTTATTTTCATACAATAGTAACTATAACGGCAACAATAATCAAAGGAATTATAACGGAAATAGATACCAAGATAACAACAATAGTAATACCCGTCCAAATTTCAATGCAAATACAAATAGCAGTAACAATAGAAGTAACAATTCAAGATCATCCAACGGTAGAGGAAGAAACACAAACGTTCGCGCTTTAAACGCCAGTGCCCCTCAGGAGCGAACACTGAGGGAGGACGAACTAAGCGAGTAAGCAAACTTCCCTCACCAATAGCCATCTATTGTTTTAATTTATTTTACTCAGATTTCATAGAATTACAACTTAACGAGTCACAAAAATTTTGTTCTTTCCTAGTAGACATTCAAGCAGACATTTCTTTAATAAAGATATCATGTTTAGACAGTAATATTTCCTTAAATACAAACGACATTATTAACATTACCGCGTCACTTCTAATTCAGTTTCTACTTAGGTAAAATTACAGCAAATCTAAATTTTTCCAACTTTTCTATTAAACATACTTTACATGTAGTAAATGAAGACTTTAATATTCCATCCGATGGTATACTGGGTAAAGATTTTCTGAAAATTAACAAATGCATTATTAATTATGAAAGAAATAGTATTTCCTTTTGGGTAGGTAATGAAAAAGTCGCGATACCAATCCTACACGGAACAGAAAGCGACAGTTGTATCATTCCACCAAGATGTGAAATATTCAGACTTTTTGATTTAGGAGATTCACCCGAGCCACTTTTCGTGGACTCGCAGGAAATTGAAAAAGGCGTTTCCACAGCTAGATGCATTGTTAATTCCAGTAACCCAATAATTAAAGTCATAAATACCACGGATGATATAAAGTATGTCAAAAGAAAAAGTATTCGGACAGAAAAAATTTCAAATTATAATGTTTATACAATTGACAAGACAGAAAAAGAAGAGAAACGAACGAAAAATCAAATACCTCAACATGCTCAAAGTAAACTAATTAACCTTTGCATAGATTATGCCGACATTTTCGCTCTTGACACGGACAAAATGACTTTAAGCAACTTTACGAGCAAAAATTAAGACTGACAGACAACGAGCCGGTATATGTTAAAAACTTTAGATTGCCATACTCTCAACGCGAAGAAATAAATCGCCAAGTAAATAAACTGTTGGACAACGATTTGATTGAACCCAGTTATTCCAATTACAATAGTCCCTTGGTTGTAGTCCCAAAGAAAGATACTAATGGTCAAAAGCTTATCGTATGTGCGTAGATTTTCGCACAGTTGACGATATTTTAGACAATCTCGGTAGAGCAAAGTATTTTTCCACATTAGATCTTTTTTCAGGATTTCATCAAATCCCCTTGCATCCTGACTCACGTGACATTACTTCTTTCAGCATCTCGGTCGGTGCATTTAGATGGAAAGTGCTTCCATTCGGTTTAAATATAGCACCAAATTCATTCTCACGAATGATGACTATAGCTTTTTCGGGTATACCACCCAACGTCGCATTTTGTACGTCGACGATATTATCGTCATAGGTTGTAGTAAAGCACACCACATTAAATATCTTTCAAAAGTTTTCGATACTTGTAGGTCTTTTAATCTCAAACTTAACCCAAATAAATGCAACTTTTTACTACCAGAAGTTACATTTTTAGGTCACAAATTTTCAGCCAAAGTTTGTTGCCAGACGACTCTAAAATAAACGCAGTTAAAAAGTATACAAAACCGACTGATAAAGACGCGGTACGACGATTCGTCGCGTTTGCAAACTATTACAGACGATTTATACCTAATTTTGCGTCTCTGGCAGCGCCTTTGAATCGATTAAGCAGGAAAAGAGTTGAATTTGTATGGGATGTAGAGTGCGAAAGTGCATTTTTATCTTTGAAAGCAGCGTTTCTTTCACCAAAATTACTTCAATATCAGATTTTACTAAACAATTCATTATTACAGTTGATGCTTCCACAACTGGATGTAGCGCTATTTTAAGTCAAGAACAGCAAGGTAGTGATTTACCAATTTGTTTCGCTTCTAAAGCATTTAATAAAGCAGAGCAGAAAAAACCAATTATAGAGTTGGAACTCTTAGCTATTTATATCGCAATAAAGCAATTTCGGCCATATGTGTATGGTACCCATTTCATTGTAAAATCAGACCATAGACCTCTAGTATTCAATATGAAAGACCCATCTTCAAAACTTTCAAGAATAAGACTGGAAGTATCTGAATATAACTTACTAATATACATAAAGGGTAAATCAAACGTTTGTGCTGATCACTATCGATGAGATTAAAGAATCGAACAAAAAATTTTTAGCAGTACAGACAAGATCAATGACAAAACGGCAAAACGACAATAACCTTCCTAGCAAAACAGACAAAACAACGAAAAACAACTTAATTTACATGTCTACGACAAATTTTCATTTAATTTTTCGAAAAAATTTGAATGGATAAGATCTGAAATTACGTACGATAAAAATAATAAAACAACAAATTTAAAAATTTTTGCGCATATTAAACATAAGAAACTCGAGTTACTTAGTTTTGAGCTTGTTAACGAAATAATGACTTTAGAGAAATTACTTTCGAGGCTTGAATCAGAAGCCGGCAAACGCAAAATTAAGAAAATTGAATGGCCTAAAAACGATATTATGTTCGAATATTATACTATTACAAATTTCAAAAATATTGGAAATAAAATTTTAAAATCATTAGAAATTATTTTAACAGATCCAGTGGAGACAGTAACAGATGAAGATACAAAATTAAAACTAATGAAAATTTACCATAATGATCCCATTTCTGGTGGACATTGCGGAATGAAAAGACTTTACGCAAAACTCCGAACAAAATTTTATTGGAAGAACATGACTCGTGATATATCGAAATATATCAAAAATTGTAAAGATTGTCTTTTAAACAAGGTTAAACCCAAAACAAAAGAAAAACTTGTTTTAACACCAACTCCTTGTAAACCATTTGATATACTAGTAATTGACATAATAGGACCCCTACCTGAGTCCAAATATGGTAACAAGTTCGCACTTACCATGATTTGCGACATGACTAAATACCTGGTAACAGTCGCTGTGCCAGACAAATCGGCAAAAACAATCGCTTCAGCAATTTTTGAAGGATTCATTTTAACATATGGCACAATGAATGCCATAAAATCAGATTCAGGGACAGAATTTAAAAATGAATTATTCGAAGAATTAACTAAACTTCTAAATATGAACATAATTTTTCAACTGCATACCATCACGAAACTGTTGGCACGATTGAACGTAATCATAGAGTTTTTAATGAATACTTACGTGCATATTTAAAAGATACTTTTTCTGATTGGGATGTTTATTTAAAATACTTTACTTTCCTACACAATACTACGAGTAGCACAGTTTTCGACAATCAGTTTTCTCCTTTCGAGTTAGTTTTTGGAAAAGGCAACTTTGCCGAATGAATTGACAAAAGAAAAATTGACCCAATTTATAATGTCGAAAACTATGCCAAAGAAGTTAAGTTTAGGATGCAGAAAACGCACAAAATGGCACAAAATCTAATAAATAAAAATAAGTTACAAAGTAAAAATCTGTATGATAAAACGGCACGACCTTTAATTGTAAAACCGGAGATAAAGTACTTTTACAGAAAGAACCACATCATAAACACGAAAATATTTATCAAGGTCCGTTTATTATAACTAAAATTAACGAACCTAACGTAACTATTTTCGATGAAGTTAAAAACAAAGAAAAAGAAGTACACAAAAATCGACTTATAAAAGTAGAGTAACATTTTATACCAACGTAGAAAAGTCCAAAATTTTCTAATATTTTTATTGCTAACATAAATAGCAAGAATTGTTAAATAGCCAAAAAGGCATACCAACTATTAAAACTAAAAAAAAACAACAAACACTAATGCAATGTAATGTTAACGACAATAAATGTATAGAATAATGTCGATGCATTCCAGTAAATTGATTTATGTACAGAAAGAAACATGCATACAGCCAATAAGGCAGAACAAAAATCTATATTTAGAAAATTTTTTTAACATGTACTTTATTTTTTCAATATAAATTTAAGAAAATGAAAATTCATAAACAAACTGTATTAAATATAAAGAAAACAGACATAAAACACCACAAGCAACAATGTAATGTTAGATAATAAAAGTAAGTCTACTTAGCCATAAAATTGGTCTGAACTAACGAATTACAAAATAGCAAGGTGCACCCTAATATTCGTTCGTTCGAAACAAATGATAACATAAAAATATGAATGTGACAAATGAAATGTGATCGATCCCTTTGCCAAATTCACTCTTTTTTTTAAGGAAGGATGATGTAAGGAAAACTAACCTTCACATCCGTTAAAATAATTTAAGCTATGTGCATGCAGCTTTAGTTGCATTTGACAGGCGCGGGCAGTTGGCAAAGCGAATGTCAAATGCAGCTGCGGCTCACGTCACTGACAGAAAAAGATGATACAGAATAAATTTGCACTTAAGCCGGTCGGACGTGTCCGAAAAACAAAAAGTAATTTTTATTTTTTAAATAGTTTGGTCGGTGTGGCGGCGGCCACCTAACACAATCACTGCGAGCTATAGTTTCAGCAAAGACTTGTGCAATTAAAAGTTTGAGCAAAAACCTGTGCAATTAAAAGATTAGCACATCACCCCCGTAACCTATAAAACATTTTGGATACATTGTGGCGGCCAGCCGAAGCGAACACCGAGGGATTCGTTGGGAGCACAACCCATGCATTTTAAGGTTTCCACATCAACCTATTTATCAGAAAGGAATGTGGCTTATAAATCGTCACTTAACCGTTTAAACGGTTATGGCCGTCCAACAAGGCGCGCCAGTCGCTTCTTCGCCCTGCCAACTGGCTCCAAGTGGTCACACCAAGGGAGTTTAAATCCTTTTCCACCTGGTCGTTTCAGCGGAGTGGGACCGCCCACTTTCTCTGCTTCCGATTAAAAAACACGTTCGGGCGCAACAAATGTACATATTGTCTCCAGTGTTTGAGATGTGCGCACGATCCGAGGACCTAACATAGACTAGGATCATTATCTCGTCGCAGCCAAATACGCACCACTCCTCTGCGCAGCTAAAACAAGGAACAACAAAAACAAGAAAAGCTAGACGTCGAAAAGCTACAATCGCAACAGACTGCCAATTATTTCGCAACTACTCCCACACATTCTCTCTGAGAGCACAAGTCAACCCTACGGAATGCAGGGGCAGTGCGAACATATCTCCAAAGCACTTCGTACTGCCGCCGAGGGAAAAATTGGTTTTCGGCGACCACGGAAAAACAACCGGTACGATGAAGAATGCCGCGTTGTAGCCGAAGAAAAAGACGCTGCCTACTGGGCTCCGTTAAAAGCAAGCGCAATGAGAAGAGTGTGTGAAAGCTACTGCGAAATGAAAAGAGACGCTAGACGCCTTTTCAGGAAAAAAATAGCAGATGCAGAAAGGCGCGAGTGCAAAGAGTTTGAGCTGCTAGCTACCGACAATTTTACCAAAAAATTCGGCGACAGACGGAAGCTTTTAAGTCTGGGGCGCGAAAACGGCGACCTTGTAACCGATGTTCAGACAGTACTTAGATTATGGAGGGAACACTTCTCTGCTCTACTAAATGGAGACAGAGATTTACCGCACAGGGAACGAAGCAGATCCCGCAATCGATGATGATGGAATAAATGTCCCGCAGCCGATTATGACAGATTAGCAACAACCAGATTAAAAACAATAAGACCGCTGGCGCTGATGGATTGGTCACGGAGCTATTCAAATATGGCTGCGAGGAGTTCGTAAGGCGCATGCATCAGCTTCTTTGCAAAATATGGAGTGCATGTCCGACGATTGGAATATAAGTATTCTTTGCCCAGTCCACAAGAAAGGGGATACCGCAAACTGCACCAAATATCGCGGAATCGCCTCCGTAATATCGCATATAAGGTCCTGTCAACGGTATTGTGCGAAAGATTTATTTATTTATTTTATTTATTTATTTATTTATATAGTAAAGAATGGCTGTATCGTTAAGACATAGTCTTTTATAGTACATCAACTTATATGTAAATACAGGAATTATAAAAAATAATAACTTAAAAATATTTATATATAACTAATTGCGTATGTTTATATTAGATTGTATGAGAATTAAATATGGTATTTGTTGGAGAAAATAAGATTTTACGTCAAAGAAGTAAGGACTTAGAATAGCACACTGAGATAGAAATAGAAATAGGATGGAGCTGAACCGCAGTTACATTTACCCATTAGTTCCAAAGTAATTCTGTATAACGATCTTATAGTTACCTCGATTTATGATTGCCTTAATAGATTCAGGAATGGAGTTCCATAGTCTCATAGCATGAACAAAGAACAACCGCGAAGAAGATAAGTAGGAGTACTTAGGGAGAATTAAATTATGATGCCTATTAGATCTTGTGAATTTTAGCTTCTTGTAAAGATAGCTAGGAGTTTTGAATTCAATAAGCTTATACAGGAATATACAGTTCCTAGCTGCAAGATAATCTAAGATACTGCATCCCAGAAGTTTATTCTTCCACAAGGAGATGTGGTCATATCGCTTTAAGCCGTAGACTTAGCGGGTAACATTATTGAACAGCACTAGAATTTTATGAGAAGAGATAGAGTCCAGCTTACTATATACAAGATCGGAATAAGTAATATGAGGTAGAATTAATTGCAAAGCTAATTTTTTTCTTATGTCTAACGGTGTAAACGAGGCTGACATACTTAGCCTGCGCAAAACAGTGTACACGTTGCTTACAACTTTGTTTATATGGTTCGAACAGCTCAGCGAAGAATTCATAATAAAACCCAAATTTTTTATCTTGTCAGTAAACATGAGACAGTTATTACCAACAAAAAGCTTGGGGATATCTTCAACATGGACAGTACTATTACTGATGGGTAACACATACGACTTGGACGCGTTTAGACGGAGACAATTTTTCCGGGCCCATTCGGAAATGGCTAGCAGATCACAGTTTATTTTAAAGCACAAATCCTCGACAAGACCAATTCGACTGGACAAATACAACTGAATGTCATCAGCATAGGCATGCACACTGACATACTGGCACACAGAGAACACATCATTAACAAAAAGACTAAACAAGAGCGGACCAAGTATAGACCCCTGTGGAACTCCGGATCCAACACCACTTGACAACGAAGACCCAGCTCTACCCTTTACCCTTTGAGATCTTCCTGTAAGATAGCTGGCCATAAGTTTAACGGCACTATTTGAAAATGCAAAGTAGTATTTCAGCTTTTTACAAAGTAGATCATGGCTTACCAAGTCAAATGCCTTAGAAAAATCCAAAAGGCAAAGAAGAGTCAGATCTCCATCATCAAATTTTATACGAATGTCGTCCATTATTTTCATCATAGCTGTAGCACAGCTATGCTTTTGTATGAACGACAATATTTGAGAGGCCATTAAAGACTCACACACTTTAGAAAAGGTCGGCAAAATACTTATCGGCCTGTAATCAGAAGGGTTAGTGGGAGTATTCTTCTTCGCAACAGGGATTATGATAGCCATTTTCCATGCAGAAGGAAAAGATGAGACAGTGAAAATATGATTAATTACATGTGTTAGCGTTCCCAGGATGAAAGGCAATACCAGCTTGACGAATTTTAAGGAAATTCCGTCCTCTCCAACTGCATTGGACTTAATGGCCATGACACCAACGAAATTGAACTCCTCACTCAGCTCATGTTGCACTGTGAAGTCTTGCGCCGGAGGACTTTCACTGTTTTTACTTGCGCTATTAAAATATTCATTTAGTACATTGGGATCAATACTACATTCTGACTTCAGTCTTCCATGTACATTCAAGTTTCTAAGATTGCGCCATAAATCTTTAGATGAAAGCGAAGGGTTCAACTTAAAATTGCAGAATTTACGCTTGGCCTCTCTGGTTATGGCAGTAGCTCTGTTTCGGGCGGCCTTGTAGTGTGCCCAAGCAACATCAGTTTTGATTCTCCTCCACTTTGAGTGAAGCCTATTACGCACTTTAATAGCTAATTTAACACTATGATTGTACCAGGGACAAGACATATTCTTAACATGAGCACTACGAAGAGGAACATGACTACAAAAAACATTGTTTAAAGTCTTATTTAAAAAATCAAGTTTTTCATCTAGTGACGGTAGAAACCAGAAATCACCCCAGTTAATATTAGACAGGTCATTGAAAAGTACACCAACGTTAATATTTTTCAAATCACGATACAAAGAGTTAACATTTTCAGGAGAATAGTTAAACGCAACATCAAATTCACAAAAAAGAAGATCATGGTCAGAGACAAAACACATTTGGTCAAATTTAAGGACATGGTCAAGATTAGAGGTGATTACAAGGTCCAACAGCGAGGAATTACAATTATTGGAGTACCTTGTTGGTATAGTCATGTTAACTACTTCAAGGCCTGCAGTAGAGACATGGTCCAATAGCTTCGTGGAATACGGGTCTTTCACAAGAAGATTTACGTTAAAGTCTCCACATATAACATATCGTTCATATTCAAGTAAAAACGCAGACAGCTCAGTAAAAAAATAATCTAATATTAAACACTTATGAGGGTTATATACACAAGCAACTAGTACCTTTGCAATGTCATCTGAAATTTCAGCAACAATAAATTCGGTTTCTAGGCTATCCAATGTTGATAGAATTTTTATATTAAGGCTAGATTTGCAATAAATTGCAACGCCTCCCCCTTTCTTACTAGTTCGGTCATGTCGTACGAGTTTAAAATTAGGTATATTATAATAAAAGTCAGGAATATCAGATGTAAACCACGTTTCTGAAACACATATGACATCAATATCCAACTCTTCAAAAATGCTCCTTACATAATCGAGTTTGCCACCACTAAGGCTACGCGCGTTAAAATGTACCACCTTAAAGCCTTTTGACTCTTTGCATAAAATATTAAGCATAATCTTGTGGTTGCCTTCAATGCCGGAGATATATTTCCTACTGGGGCTTAAGACCATCAAATTGTGAGACAACTACAAAATACATACAGCACAATAAAAGCTTTGTCAACAGATAAGTGTTACTGCTTCCAATTAAATTAAGAAAAAAGGTAAAATAGGATGATAATAACTGACATGAGAACGATAATAAACAGAAAACCGGTTTACATACAGCGAGAGAGGAAAATAGAAACAGAATAATAAGCAAGGAATATTTGAATAGAAAAGGTGAGATTATAAAATAAAAACAATCATAACATAACACAAATAAAGAATAATACTGCCTAAAGAAGTCATACATATGTATATTAATTTTTGCTATTGGGTGTGAGTGCTAATAAGAGCATTCACCTCGGATCTGCTGCTCACTAGCTTTGGCTCCTCATTAGCTTTAATGCGCACATAAATTTTGCCACGTTTGGAGAACGCAGAGGCCAATTTTCTTTTACGTCTCTGATCAGAGACATATGACATCAAATCGCGACCAGTCTTAGTTAAGCTCTCGTGAACATAAATAGAGCCATATCCAGGCAAATCAACATCAAACAAAGCCAGTGACCTCTTCTTCGCTTTGCAAAAAACAGCGATGGACTTCAATAGTTGATTGCGCTCATGAGGAGAGAAGAGCTTGAAAATTATGGGGGCATTTTTACCGTCGTTGCTTGCTGCACTTCGCAGCCGGAATGCATCTCGCAGAGGTGATGGTTTGTGCTGCGCTCCATTACAGACCTTTTCAAAAATTTTAGACAGGCACTCATTTGCTTCATGCGGGATGCCGTTCACTACAATGTCCGTTGAAACTGCGCTGCTTTCTAATGCACTGATTTGAGTCTGAGCGGCGTGCAGCTCACCACGAAGAGAAATAATATCAGAGCACGTGCTCTCAACCTGAGATACTCTTTTTTCAAATGCTGCCAGTGAAAGTTTTAAATTTGCCGTTTCAGCAGTCAACTCACCAAACTTCTGCATAAATCTTTCCTCAGATTTCTGCATTACCGCCGTCAGCTCTTCAATTATGGAGATTCTGAGCTCTTCTAATTTTCTCTCAATTACCTTTTCCACTATCTTCTCTAATCGCTCAGACATAGCTGGTGATGCTGTGAGGGGAGTTTCTGAGGGTGTTGTTGTTGGTTTTCGTAGGGAATTTTTTCGTTCCGACATAATGTAAATAAAAGCTGGCGCTTATGCAAGTAAGGTAAATCAGCTAGCACGAAAAATATCAGGAACAACTCACAGCAGATGACCACTTCAAATTACACAGTATTTGGAAATTTTTTAAAGATACTTTCCGAGGAAAAACACAATTATTTAGGAGCACCACAAAAAGACGTCTTACTCGTTTGACATTTCAATATGTATAGATTGAAGCCGTGAATCGGTTGATTGGGTCTTATCAGTGCGTCCATCAACCAGATTTTCACCAAATCTTGGAAAAAGCCGGCGAAAAAAGTATTGACACACATCACCTCTTCGTCGATGTTTAAGACGCATTCGACAGCACGAAAAAGAGCTGCCTCTATGCCGCTTTGTCTGAATGTGGTTTCCTCGCAAAACTTATACGGCTGTTCAAAATGACGTTGAGCAACACCATCAGCTCAGTCACAATTGGGAAGGACCTCTCCGAGCCTTTCGGAACACTTGTAAAAACGTTGGAGATAACAGTTTTTTGAAAAAAATATTTTTTGGGTTTTGGGGAGAGTTTTGGTCGAAAAATTTACCCTTTCGCCCTTTTTTTTCGTGGGCTCGAAAATTATTTTATTGGGTATGCGTAATGCAACTTTTTTTCCTGAGCCCAAATCCTATCGAAAAATTGATGGCGCGATAGCGGTTAATAAATCGACCCAGTATAATGCGTATAGCTCGTACAGGTCATCATTAAATCTTCCCTGGTAATCGCCATCGCCAATGCGTAGACGACCATAAATCTTTCGAAAAACTTTTTTCTCGAACACTCCCAGAACCGCTCCATATGATAATGGCATGGTTCATGGCGCGCCTTGTTGTACGGCTATAACAATTTAAACCGTTAAGCACCAAGAAGATAATATTTCAAAATTCGTATAATCGTTCAGCAGCGATTATTAATATAATCGACTATTTACGATTAGTCGATTTTAACCAATCGAATTCTGAAATCCACGATATACAATTATTCGATTTTAACTAATCGATTTCTGGAAATCGAATATTAAAGCAATCGAATAATTCGAATACTCGATTAATTGAATACCACGAGCTCTAGTACCCAGTCTGTAGAAGCCATATAAAGTAATACACATCACACGTTTTATTGTAAACAGATGTAATTCAAATTTAAATTTTGTTGGGAATATGCAAACAGGGTTTAATTTTTTCATGGAGTTCCACAATAAAAATTAGATACAAAGGCATCTGTGTCCCCAATTTTGGTTTATTTTAGTATTCCTTAAATGTCAGCATAATCTCGCCAATTACTTTTGTTGGTATTTCCAAAAATCTAAAAAATACAATATTTTGAGTTAAATCAGTTTACAATCAAACGTGCCAAGATAAATATTTTTCTGTACCCAGCTCCTGCAGAAATTTTGCAATAGGTGCAAATGTTTATGATTTTTAATTGGAAAAAATCTTGCTGTTTTACGGGGTTCGCGAATGTAATTGACTTCTTGCTAGTTCAGCTATTAACAGGTTGTAAATTCACCAACGTTTCCATGGCAACCACTGTAACCGCGTAATTAAAAATAGGTTAGGTAAGATTGAACTGGCCCTTCAATTAACACCTCACATTGACTGAATATTATTATTATTTTATTGAAAAGATTAAATCAATTAACCTAGACAGTGTAGTATTTAGCTTTAGCAACATTGGCCATCAAGCTTATTATATGCAAAGTGTAGAAATTGCTTAACAAAGCTATTAGGTAGTAAGAAAAGTAAAAATAAAATAAAAATTTATAAAATTAAAATAATGTTAATCACACTTGGAAATATAAGTTGAGTTTACAAAGGAACTTAACAAACTTTTTTACGTTATCGTAACTGACATTGATTAAGACCTCCCTGAAATTGTTGGCGTGTATTTGCTGACGTAAGTTGTTTAAGTATGGACATGTTTCTATTATATGAGTTATAGTGAGGATGCTAGTAGGGTTGTTGCAGAATAAACAGGTGGGCGGCTGAGTGTTTTCTATGAGATGTTTTTGTGTTATTTTTGAGTGTCCGAGACGAAATCGTGTGTATTTTATAATGTGCCTTCTTGGCAGTCCACTAGGAAAGATAGGTGCTTGTCCACTGGGGTTTATATTTTTATAGAAATGTGAATAGTCGGCGTAGTTTTGGTTGGCTGATAACGAACAAAATTTGAGCACGAGGCGTTTTATATCGTTTTTACTTAGGGTGTTTACCAGTTTAAGTGGAGATTTTGTAGCTAGCTTTGCTGTGGAATCAGCAAGGCAATTGCCTTTTATTCCTAAGTGACTGGGTACCCATAGAAGTTTGATTTTACTAGTATTTGCAATTACTAGGTCTCTTATTTCGCAAACAGTTTTGTCGCAATAGTTGATATTCTTAATAGCGTTTAGTGTAGATAGCGAGTCCGAGCAAATAATGTATTTCTGATGGCTGTGGATTGCGTTTTTGATTGCGTAAAGTATAGCAATTGCTTCTGCGGTGAATATAGAAGCTGCTGTTGGAAGTAAGGCTGATGTTAATGTGTGTTTGTCAGTGGTAACGCTAAATGCAACGGTGTGTTGCGATTTGGACCCATCTGTGTAGAGTATGTTCCAGTTGGGATAATTATCGAGAATACTTAGAAATTCCTGGAGGAATATGTCTGGCGGTGTGTCTTCTTTTTTGTATTTGGATAGAGCCAGTATAACCGTATTGTCTTTTAAGTGCCATGGCGGAGCTCGGGGTTTGTAAGGTTGTGTGGTGTTGATTGGTATGTCCATATTCTTTGCGAGGTCTATAACTTTTTGCAACGCTGGTGTGTTTTTAGTTCTACGTTTCCTTTTTAGCCTTTTTTTAAGTACCGAAAGTAGTGGGGATTCGGCCTTGTCGGTTAGCTTGGTGGTTAAGCAGCCAGTGATGTATGTTATTCTGTCTTTTATTTGTGGTAATCCGGTTTCAGTAAGAATGTTGATAATTGGTGTTGTGCGGAACGCCCCAATCGCTAAACGTGCTGCGGAGTGATATATAGAAGATATTTTTGAGATGTTTCTTTGCGATGTTGATCCGAATATAGGGAGGCCGTAATCAATTTTACTCAAAATTGTTGCTTTGATTATTTTTATAAGTGTATTTGTATTACTTTCTAACTTAACATTGCTGAGACATTTTATAACATTAAGTCTATTTTGCAGGGACTCGCACAAGTGGTTTGTGTGGTCATTCCAATTATATTTATTATTAAATATTACGCCTAAGATCTTAAGAGTATTTACATTTTGTACATGTTGATTGTTTATACTTAAGTCTATGCTATTACAGTTTCGTTTTTTGCATATATGTAAATGCTTTGATTTAGCTATGGAAATTTTTGTGCCACTGATTTTGCACCAATCTACTAGTTTATATAATAGCACGTTAGTTTCGGTGGTAAATTTATTAACGTTTGAGACCTTTACAAAAATGCAAAGGTCATCGGCATAAAGGAAATGGTTGAAGTACTTATGTTCCTGTATTATACGACTAAGTTTATCGTATGCAATCAAGAAGAGGGTTACCGAAAGTGGCGAACCTTGAGGGATACCATTTTCAAGAGCCAATTGGCCAGTTGTGAAGTTATTGGCTCTGACCCGCATTTTCCGGTTTTGTAGGTAGTTGCGAATAAAGTTTATCATTTTTTGTCCGACTCCCCAAGATGTTAGTTGGTCAATGATAGAGTGGAGACCGACACGGTCAAAGGCTTTTTCCATGTCAATGGAAAGAATGGAGACATGATTTTTTGCGGAGATAGCATTGGATATTTGTTCGTCTAGGACAAGGAGAGCATCGATGGTGCTGCAGCCTGTTTTGAAGGCTGTTTGCTGACTGGAAATAAGGTTTTTGCTTTGTATATACCACATTAGACGGCGCGCTATCATTTTCTCCATGACTTTTGAAATGCAGGGAATTAGTGATATGGGACGGTATTCATCTGGTTTGTCTTTAGGTTTACCTTGCTTGGGAATAGGGATTACAAGTGCTGTTTTCCATTGTTGTGGTATGGTCATTGACTGAATATGTCGATAGTGTTACCAGAATCTGTTTGACGATCAAACAGAAAAAACCCCAATGAGGTACCAGGCTTTTGTTAAAAAATAACTCCGTCCTCTTGGCCGATATTAGCAGTTTCTAGAACCTAGCTTAATTTACTGGCTCTACACCTGGCAACTCATCCTCCCGCATTACCTGAAACCTTGATTTTGAGAGCGCAGACCACAACATGTGCTCAAACGTTCCTTCCTGCAGTTCGCACTTTCTACATATCATGTAACTAACGACGCCTAATGTTATATTGGGATATAAAAAACTGTTCACCAGAGCCCTGGCTGCAAATCGGTAAATCACCACGACCCGCATAACATCCTGAATACGGAGGTTGGAAATGATTGACCAAAAACATCCCTCCGCCATCCTATGAAGCGAAACGGCAGAGTCTTGCGCTACGGAGTTCGGCTAAGTCTTTAGATCAACGGCATAGAGTCTACTATAGTGCGGGGAAATAGTTCTAGATCAAAAGCTATCGAAGCATTGTAAATCTATGAAAAAGATATCAATTGTACATTGAAACAAATTCTTTTTCCAAAATGTGAATGATTTTTCGATATGGCAATTTTTTATCAAAATAACAACCTTTAAAAATAAAAGAAAACCCTTCCTAATATGCATGGACATTTTCTTCGTTAGAATTATAAAAATTCATATAATAAATTGCGGAGATTTTTTTTGCATATTGCAAAAAATCCCTCCAATGTTTACCTTCTGAGAAAGTTGGTTTTAAATGGCAGAAATTTGACCCGGGTTTGAACACTGCAACGTCTAAAGAAGGCGTAATATTCAATCGAATTATGGAATAGGTATTGTAACGAATTTACTAAACTGTTGAATAAATAATTACTTTTCAGTAATGCAAAATGGCCTTTATTAAAGTTCTTCACAATAACACTACTATTGCTCGCCAGATAGCGTCTTAATTCAAAACTGATTGTAGCGCCTCTACTGTTGCTGCCTTTTATACTCTCTGATTTCCTCGTTCGCATCTTCTAGGCGCTTCCATTTCCAGAATCTACTAGTTGGCCATCAGCTATAAAATTATAACTACAGATGCACGTGTATAGCTTCTCATATGCGCGTGTATTTGTGAGCGACACTTCCACAATTATAATTGCATACTTTTGGGAGCATCATAGATAAGATATCTGCATGTGTTTGTGCGTTGCTTCTCCGCTGCGCGTACGTATGTATATATGTGTAGACATAATGATTGATCTATTGATGTGCATACAAGTCACTGCTTAGCATGATAGTATCCCTTAATGCTGCTAATATTCATTACACTGCCCTCCACCTAAGTCTGATCATCCCGATCAGACAAATCTCTCGATCTAAACGCTGCCAGCATTTCCAAATGAACCACTTTCATTTTGGTTTGTGGTTTGCCAATGGTTTGTATGCGGTACACTACATCGTTGATCCGTTTTGTAACTTTGTATGGGCCTTCCCAATTACACTGCAATTTCGGGGACAAACCTTTTTTTCGTTGTGGGTTGTATAACAGCACCAAATCTCCTTCCTGAAACCCTTCCGAATTAATTGCTTTATCGTACCTCGCTTTCATCTTGTTACTCATAATCTTGGCTCGTTGCCTTACAAGATCGTGTATCTCTCTCAGTTCTTCCTCCAATACACCAGTCGATTTCTTGACATTTCTCTCCGCATCGGCATCTATACCATACTTCAAATCAGCTGGAAGCCGAAGGTCATTGCCAAAAATTACCTTTGCGGGAGTTTGGCCCGTTGTCTCATGTACTGCCGATCAGTAGGCCATCAAGAATAATGATATGTGTGTGTCCCACTCCTTATGGTACTTGTCTACTACTTTCCTTAAATGCTCCTCCAATGTTCTATTGAAACGTTCCACCATACCATCGGACTGAGGATGCGATGCAGTTGTCCGTGTTTTTCGAATGCCAAACTTCTTACACATTTCCTGGAACACATCTGATTCGAAATTCCTGCCTTGGTCAAAATGTAACTCCACTGGTACACCATACCTTGCAACCGAATTGTATATAAACACTTCTGCTACTGTTTCCGCTTCTTGATTTGGGACTGGGTATACCTCTGGCCATTTGCTGAAATAATCCATAACCACCAGTACATATTTGTTTCCGCAGTTGCTAGTAGGAAATGGACCTGCGACATCCATATCGATTCTTTCAAATGGCGTACCTGAGTTATATTGCTTCATCTGGCCATGACTTCCGGTTTTGGGTTGTTTCGCTCTGCTGCAAACCTCGCAGTTCGCAATCAAATCAGTGACCGACTGACGGCAACCAACCCAATATAATCTCTGTTTAATCTTCTCGAGCGTCTTCGTGATTCCAAGATGACCTCCACTTGGACCATTATGCAGCTCGCTGAGCACGTCAGGAATCCTCTTTCTGGGAACAACTATCAGTGTCTTCTTGCACTGACCATCCTGACTATCCCATACTCGATGAAGGCAGCCGGATATCAATTCTAAACTGTTCAATTGTGCCCAATATGACTTCGCAATGGGACTCTCTGCTGACATCTCTTCTCTGTTTGGTCTTTCACTTCGTTTGAGCGGTTGCATAACATGTGACAGATCTGTATTTTCTAGCTGACACTTTCTTAGTTGTTCCTTATCCCATTCATCCGTACACGTTATAGTCATTAGCCGGATATCTATAATGTCTTCTTTAGCCTCGGCCTTTGAACAGTGCTTGCATTAAAAACTACATGGTCTTCGTGACATTGCATCAGGATTTCCATGGGAACTACGTTTTCGATGCTCAATGGAAAAGTCATAGCTTTGTAGTCGCTCGATCCACCGTGCCAATTGTCCTTCCGGATTACGGAACTGCAGAAGCCATTTCAACGCTGCGTGATCTGTCCTGACACGGAATCGCTGGCCGTAGAGGTATTTGTGAAAATGTTTAATGCACTCTAACAATGCCAACAGCTCTCTCTGTGTAACGCAATAGTTCCTCTCTGGTTTTCCAATAACGGCTGTAATATGCTACTACCTTCTCCCGTCCATCGACCAGTTGTGATAAAAAGCCTCCTATAGCATATCCACTCGCATCTGTATCTAGAATAAATGTTGCTCCTGGAATCGGATATGTTAACATTGGGGCAATGCACAAACGCTCCTTCAATGTTTGGAAAGCCATTTCTTCCTCCTTCTTCCATTCAAAAGCTTTATTTTTTCTTGTAAGCTCATGGAGGCTATGGGCTACGCTGGAAAAATTTGGTACAAATCGGCGGAAAACCAAGGAAACTTCCCAATTCATGTATGTTCTGTGGTCTTGGCCAATCCTATACAGCCTCTATCTTTTCGTTCGCAGTACAGATGCCCTCTGTCGTTACCTTGTGACACAAATAATTTACTTCCTTTTTAAACAGCGCACACTTTCTGGAACTTAACTTCTGACCAGCGCCAGCTATTCTCTGGAAAATTTCCTCCAAGTTCTTAAGATGTTCATCAAAGTTCTTGCTCAATACGATGATGTCGTCCAGGTACATCAAGCATGTTTTGTAATGTAGTTCTTTCAGTACCTGATCCATGAGTCTCTCAAAAGTAGCTGGTGCATTACAAAGTCCAAAAGGCATCACTGTAAATTGCCAAAGACCATCACCGACACTGAAGGCTGTTTTCTCTTTATCTTCCCACTTCACCTCAACTTGCCAGTAGCCGCTTTTCAAGTCCAGTGTGGAAAGCCATTTCGTACCAGAGAGCGAGTCCAGAGAGTCGTCAATTCTGGGCAATGGGTAGCTATCCTTTTTCTTGACGTCGTTCAACTTGCGATGGTCCACGCAAAACCTCATTTTCCCATCCTTCTTCTTCACAAGTACCACCGGTGAGCTCCATGGACTAGCTGATGGGTCGATGACGCCGCTGTCGCTCATTTCTTGTACGATTTGACTCACAACTTCCCCTTTCGCCAGTGTAACACTACGAGGAGCTTGACGTATCGGCCTCGCGTCTCCAGTGTCAATTTGATGTTTCACAACGTTGGTGCGGCCTGGTTTGGAACCATCCTGGTCAAATATGTTCGTGTACTTTAGGAGCAGTTGTGTTGCCTTACTCTGATAGTCTTCCTCTAGTCCCTCCGCCCATGCCACCATTTCATCTGAAAGATCAATATTGCTAGTTGAAACCTCTTCCTGGAGCTGTTCACATTGATTATTACTTCAGCCTCTTGGCATCTTCCCAAAATACCTCCTCTGGTCAGTTTGAGTGGTGACTTGAACTCATTGAGTACTCTTACCGGAATACGTCCATCTTGTTTTGTCATAGCCATGGTTTTTCCTACAAGTATGTTCGGTGTTGTTTTATATGCTGCCTCGAAAACCCACAATTTGTTTGTCCCTCAATCTTCATCAACCTTTGCCCAGATGACTGCTTCTGATTTTGGTTATTTGCTGACTCTCTTCCACCAGCACTCGCTTACTGCTGTAGCCACTTTCGTATCCGAAATTAAGTGGCACATCCATGTTCTTATATCGCATCGTGTTGCTTTGCATATCGATCTTGATGCCTTGGTCGATTAAGAAGTCCGCTCCAATTATGATTTCATCAACAATCTCTGCCAATATAAAATTGTGTACTACCGTGACGCTCCAAATTGCGACTTCACATGATACTTCTCCTAGAACCGTGGTGTCTTCTCCAGTGGCTATACGCAATCTTGCTTCATGCAGTGGTCTTATTTTCTTGTTGACTAAATCCGCTCGAATGATGGAATGAGATGCACCCGTATCTACAGTCAGTAAACGTTCCTTTGCATCCACATGTCCTCCTACAGTAAGATTGTTTGATCTTCTTCCAATTTGTGTGATGGAGATTATGGGGAATTCAATTGAGGGAGCCAGCTGTCGCTCCTTGCGGCTGACTCGCTTTAGTTTAACGATTGATTGGTCTTGGAGATCTGCTCATCTCCTTTAGCTCTGCGTTTACGACCACCCAAATTGTTGGACCTGTTAGGGTTGGTGTTGCAATAACGCGTAATGTGCCCTGGCTTTCTACACTTAAAGCATTTGACTGCATCATTATTCTTCTGCTGCGTACCCTTCAATGTTTCCAAAATTGTGTCTACCCACTCTGGTCTTTCCACTTCCACACGATGAGCCTTATAAGCTGGTTTACTCAATAAGGAGGCAGTTTCCTGAGTCAATGCATGTGATAACGTTTCAGCAAATGTTGGCTTTGGGTTCGCATATGTAGCTCGTTTCGTTTCGACGTCCCGTATTCCATTTATAAAGCTCTGAATTTTAACCCTCTCGGTGTATGCCACGGGTGCGTCTGCATTTGCGAGATGAGCCAATCTTTCGACGCAAACTCCTGCAGAGTCTCATTCGGTTTTTGGTAGCGGTTTTGCAACTTAATTTGGTATATCTGTTTTCTGTGCTCGCTTCCATAACGTCTCTCGACAGCGCCCATCAATGCTTCATAACTGTTCCGTTCATACTCTGGAAGAGTCTGCAAGATTTCAGCTGCAGGACCTTTCAATGCCACGAACAGTGCAGCAATCTTATCTTCCGCATTCCAGTTGTTCACCCCGGCTTCGATTTTTTCCTCAAACTGCATTATTTTCTCGTCCATACGCGCTTCGAGTTTTGATGATATACGCGCCTCTTGCGCTTCGAGTTGTACTGTTATTCGTGGCTCTTGCTCTTTCAATTGTGTTTCCATCTTTGATTTTATGCGTGTCTCCTGCGATTACAGTTGGGAAGCCATATATGTCTTCTGTTCTTCCATCTTGGATGTTATACGGTTCTTCTGGGATTCTAGTTGAGATGCCATATATGTCTTTTGTTCTTTCAGTTGAGATGACATTTGCGACGACATTGATGTTAGTGTCGATGTTTGTGCAGATATTGCAGCCAATATCATGTTCAAGTCTGTGCTCGTAACTGTCTGCGATGTTTCATTTTCCTCTTCAATTTTTGTTGTCTCCTCGCCATCGAGAGGAAAGACATACTATTCCACGTTAATTCTTTCTGGTTCCATTGCCTCTAGTATTCGTACCTGAAGTTCGAGTTTAATGCCACTTGTATTCAATCCACGGCTCTCCAACTCCTTTTTCAGTTGCTGGATCTTCAATTCACTGAACTTTGCCATGTCCAAGTTTTATTCAAAATCTTTGGAATTTATTCAACAATTCCTCTTCTGACAACAATTGTAACGAATTTACTGAAATTCCGCTTATTTCAAATCTTCTACTAAGGTTCGAATCACTAAAATGTTGAATAAATAACTCCACTTTTCAGTAATGCAAAATGGCCTTTATTAAAGTTCTTCACAATAACACTAATATTGCTCGCCAGATAGTGTCTTAATTCAAAACTGATTGTCGCGCATCTACTGTTGCTGCCTTTTATACTCTCTGATTTCCTCGTTCGCATCTTCTAGGCGTTTCCATTTCCAGAATCTACTAGTTGGCCTTCAGTTATAAAATTATAACTACAGATGCATTTTATAGCGACACTTCCACAATTATAATTGCATACTTTTGGGAGCATCTCAGATAAGATATATGCATGTGTTTGTGCATCTCTTCTCCGCTGCGTGTATGTACATATGTGTAGACATAATGGCTGATCTATTGATGCGCATACAAGTCTCTGCTTAGCATCGGATTAGAGATGATAGTATCCCCTAGTGCTGCTAATATTCGTTATAGTATAATATCACCGAATTGGGTGAAGTTCGTACAAATAATTCCATCGAAAGGTGGCACAACGTCATTCCAGGTGCGTTTGGGACACACCCTAACATATTTAATTGTATAAATAAAATAAAAACCGAACAGGCTATAATAGAAACAAAACTGCAGCAATTTTCAGCTGGAGGCGAGCCATGTCGGAAAAGCAAGAAAAAATATAAAGACTTCGCTTTTTTTATTCTGTAAATTCAAAAGATCTCGGTTTCGAATCGAGCTCAAGGCCTAACAATAATTATTTTATCATTATTATTGTTATGATATATTTTTTGTTAATTGAAGCAACAAAAATTGTTAATAAAAAATAAATAAATGTAAGGCGCCATAACCTCCGAAGAGATCTAAGGCCGAGCTTCTCTTCCAATTTGCGTCGTGCTTCTCTTGATTTTCCCTACAAATTGGCCGGACGGTACCTACATGTTTTTTTATGCCGACTCCGAACGGCATCTGCCAGGCAGATGAGTTTTCACTGAGAGCTTTTCATGGCAGAAATACACCCGGAGCGCTTACCAAACACTGCCGAGGCGCGACCCCGCTTAGAAAAATTTTCTTCTAATTGAAAAACCTTATTTCTAAAATTTTGATGTTGCTTTGCCCGGGGTGCGAACCCAGGGCATACGGTGTGGTAGGCGGAGCACGCTACCATCACACCACGGTGGGCCTTGCCCGTACAAGCGAATTCTTTGCCCATACAGAAAGTAAGTACAAGCAAAATCAAAATCAAATATAGATATTTAATTTCCGTCTTTTACAGTTTTTTTTACCGTGGAATCGAAATTTGATTTTTAAGAGTGGTTTTTCTAATCTGACGGATATCTCATGAGGGTTATAGTAATTATTATAGAGTAAAAATTTTGTCAGTAAATTTTTTTTTCTAGATTCACACCAGTTTACTTAAGTTAAGCCTTGCCACGCAAAAACCTGCCCGGTATTTACGAAGAACATCCTACTTTTGTCAAATATTTCAAGACCCTATTTGGGAAATTCAACTCAGGAAGCATCGATCTAGTGCCAGTGAAACGCAGTCGAGATAAGGTTTGCCTGACTTGAAACTGGCTGTAGATTGGATTAGCACAAAAACGATATCCAGCTATTGGTAAGTGAGTAAAAAATAGCAGGTAAAGTTCATGATATTTTATTTTATCTTTTTTGTTTCAACATAACACAGTACATCGTGCAAACTTCGTCGCTACTATTTAAAAAAATGCAAAACTCTTAATGTTAACTTTTGTGAAAAATGTAACACTTGTTTCTTTTGGTCCAACATGAGTTCTATTAAATTTGAAATTTCTCGAAAACAAGTGTGTGAAATACCTTGAAACTCACTACTGAAAAACTGTTTCTATGTTAAATTTCGGTGGCATTGGCTGAAGTTGGTTAAAATATCTAAGCTACTTTTTTCTACAGTACATTTTTCATTAATATTTTCAAATCAGAAAGTGAACGTAAGTATCATTTCGATTTTCTGTTGGGGTTTTTGAAGCAATTATCTTTTGCAGCTATTATGGACATAAGGAATTATATCGGCGGAAAACGTCCCCGTTTAGAAGAAACTTCCAAATTGCCTTCTACCTCTTCATCCAAAAATACTCTAGATACTGAAGCTAGCTCGCAATCTGAATCTCAATCAACATTAACAATATCAATAAATGAGATAAAAGATTTACCTTAAAAGGGAGAACCTATCAAGCAAATAGTTTTGACGCAGAACCCTAAAAGTAATAACCGTTCTTTTCTATCATCAGGGTTCCACGAATATAAATGGTTGATGTATTCGATAAAAGACGCTGCTTTTTGTTATGCATGTATGCAGTTTCAACCCATCAGATTTTAAATATGTGGAAATTACTTTGAGTGGCTTTAGAACAGGGCTCTTCATTTCATAGCACGATTGTGCCCTCTCAATTGACACGCATATGATTCGCTCTGTCGTCGTTAATTGAGCTAGTCGCCGCTTGCCACTTGGCGTAGCAACATCGGCTATAGGTATCGGCTGATCGGTATCAAAATATGTATGAATAATTATTAATTACGCACGATCATCGCGATGATTGCGCTCTCACTAATACAGGCGCACTTTCAATTTTGAAAAACCCTGCTTTCGAAACTGGAAAAATGCGAAAGATGCTAAAAAAGGTTTTCGACGACATGAAAGGAGAGGATCGCATTTTGAAGCTATGATTTTGTGGGAGGAAAAAAAGAATCGGCAAATACAAACACAGAAATTTCAACTCTTGTCAATAGGGGGACTCATGAAAGCATATAAACTTATAAGGTGTAAAATTATATCCATTTATACACGCTGTTATATGAACGCACCTAGTAATACTCTTGATAAACTTGACTGTTTATCAGCTGTATTATTGCCAAACATAATTTTTTTGATTGTTGTACAAATTAAAAAATGCCAAGATCAAGTGAAAAATCAAAACTAAAACGCCTTTACTTGCTGATATTGGAGATTTCTGATGAAAATTCCTGCTGTAATGTCTGCAAGGTTGCATTCCTTTGAGTTTACCGCATTTACACAATGGAATGCGCGCGTAAATTTATACAAATTGTGTAAATGATTTTTCATACAAAATTTGACAGCTCGTTTACGCACTAGATAAATTTATACGTTTACACACTTTATAAGGCATTTATACGGTTACATGAGTCCCCCTAATGACGAAACACTTGGTAAACATAGATATTACATAAAATCTATTATTGAAGTCGTTCAATTCCTGGCGACCAATGAACTTCCGTTTCGCGGATCTTATGATGTTAAAAAATTTGAACGTGGTTTATTCATACAACTTTTTGAGTTCTTAAAAAAGGATAGTTTTTTTAGCTAAGTGCAACGAAACTATTCCCAAAACTGCTAAATACACGTCTCTGACGTGAAAAATGCTGAGGTTCCATAGTTTACGCCAGAGGCGTAGAGACGAGGGAGGGGTGGTTTGGTGGTTCAAATCCCCCCTTGCCTCAGGATAATTTGATTTTTTATGTCGCTACAATTCAAATATTTAATGTTTTTATGTCTATAAAAATGATCATGGCGATCCTGCCAGTTTAGGTCAATAACTAGCACAACTGCTAAAAGATCTAGCTGGCCAGAAGAGCCTGTCGGTTCGGAAAAGTAAATAAAACAGGATTCGCCTGTAAGTCAAACATTTTAACTGACTGGAAAAAATCCTGCCAGTCCGATCCTAAATAAGCATAAAAATTTGCTGAACAAGCAAATATTGCTAGAAAGAATCGACAACGCATCTGCAGTTTAAAGACCTGCTAATTCTTCAGTTGGTAAAAATCTCGGATGGTATTCAAACCAAGGAATTATTTTCATACACCACAAGCAATGCTGAAATATTTACACATACATACATGGCTAATCGCATAAAAGGTGGAATAAATTAAGGACAGGAAATGGCTACATATATAATCGCATAAAAGGTGGAATAAATTAGGACAGGAAGATACATGGCTACATATATAATCGCATAAAAGGTGGAATAAATTAAGGACAGGAAGATACATGGCTACATATATAATCGCATAAAAGGTGGAATAAATTGAAACCGGAAATACATTAGCAATCGACGGAGTACCGGTTGAGACGACAACAAAACTGGCAGCTATATAAATTTAAGTAGGTATTAAATTTATAAACAAATTGGGCGGCCTTTATGGACGCTAAACAATGAGCAAAAACGAAAGTTTGCTTAGGATTTTTTTTTGTCCTCTTTAAGTAGGAATTGAGATATGAAAGAAAATTAGTTAATTTTTAGAAACACATTTGTATTAAACATTGAAAAAATTTCAAAAAAAAATATATATAATTTACCTTGTTAAAATTTAAAGTAAAATTTCTTTATGGAAAAAAAGAAGTAGCAGGAAAATTAAAATTTCTTAAATTCAAAAAAAACTTTACTTAAATTTTTTTAAATGTTAAAGTAAATTGGAATGTTTAGGACACTTCTTTAAAATAGTCAGTTAACTTCAGACAGTTTCACCTTTCCTTTGGATAAAGCCTATAGGACATTTTTATAGATTTAAAACATAAAATTACTCTGTTAATAATAAATAAAAATGCAAAGAGACTCCTCGGACATTCCTCTCTATTGGTGGGACGAAAATACCCGACACACTAGGGACCTACCCAAAGAATTAGAGGGTTTAAAGAACTTGTGGAAGATAATAGGTATGGAAAGGAACCCTCAATTGAGGACATTATAAACCCCACTACCAGGGTGGAAGAAATAATGCGTATGATGAGGAGAGTGTTCCCCAACAATGCCAAATGCTAAGTAGCATCTGAAAAAAAAGCTCGTTTTCAACCTAAAAATTAGGAAAAAGATTGAAACCCAATGTGACATAGAGAAAAAAATAATAACAATAAATAATACTTGGAAAATTTAATTTTAAAATATTTTGAAGAAAAATTACTATTTCTAAAAATTAAAGAAAAATATTAGTTACTTTGTAAAATTATTTAAACAAAAGAAAATAAAAATTTTCTTTAAAGAAAAATATAAAATACTTAAATCGGAAATGAATAATTCTAAAGTAAAACAAAAATTACAATTTTAGAAGTAAATTGTTAAAATATCAATTAATTAAATAAGATAAATTTATTAATGTCAAGAGAAAAAATGGAACGCATAGGATAAGAGAATAAAACCGAAAAATTTTATTAAAAATTAAATTTAGTTCATTACTCATAGACGCAGGAAAATAATTATATTTCAAAATGTCTTGGTAGACAAAAATAGCCCAAGGCATTATGGTAGCCATAGCTGGCTACGAGGTAGGAAAAGGAAACTCTGAAACGTCAGAGAACAGGATAGCAAAATATGAACCACCAGCCGAGGTAGAAACAAAAAGCACCACAAAAATTCCAGATGTTTGGCTAGCAGTTTTAATCTGCATTATCGTGCTGTTAATCATAGCGATAGCCGCTATACTTAAAACCTATATGAAATTTTAAATATAGGCAAATGAATAACGTGCAACAGCGCGTCTAATATCCTTTGTGTCTCATACCCAAGTTTCCAATTCAACACTGAGGAAGAGTAATAAACAATTGAAATAAAATCTCAAACAGAAAACCTTAAAATATCACAATAGACGGTAAAGGCAGCCTTGCCTAAAGCGAACAGCAAACCGAAAACTTGCATAACACCTCTAAATGCTCTTGACAAAATTAGTCAAGAAACGATAGCAAAGTCTAGGACAGTGGAAATGGGCAAAAACTAAGAACAAAAAATAAATAATACAAAACTGCTAAAACCAGCCCATAACAACAAAAAAAAATAATGAAGAATAGTCACAAAAGAGAACATATAAACATATTAAAGCGCTATTTACAATAAAAGACTAGTCGCGCTCGTTTTTCATCTTAAGACAGAAAAATAGTAGCGTAGAAAATTTTCAAGTAACCAGATTGTTGAGGAAGTTATTGACTTAAGACAATATTCGACCAGGCATAAAAGAAATGCCGGCAATCCAGAACTTGAAAATTATAAGAAAATACACAGTTGTCCTGAGGGACAAATAGGTGATTAAGAATTGAATATTTACTGCAGTAGGCGAATTTATAAAATAATAATTGTTAACAAAGTTCTCTAAGACCAAACAATAGCACTGACCAAAGAAAAATATTCTTCATAAATGTTATAACGATTCTGTCTTGGTGGCCGCCGCAGAAATCGCATGAAAAATAAGATCAAATAAATTGCTGGAAAAATAAGAAAAACAAATTAAAAGATGGGATAATTTTTGCATCCACCGTACCTTTTTTCCATTAACCAGCTAAACTACTACAACAAATATAAATTACCTCGCTCTTCCACCAACTACAGCTACTAAATTTCCCGAATAATTAGCTATACAATTTTTATTTATTTTAAGTTTAATGTAACCCTAATAAAATAATATAACAATGAAAAGGTGTTAAGAAATATATATAAGTATGAGGTGTTTCAGCTATAAAAACTCGCTTTTATAGAAACCATAATTTTAGGAAAAATATTTTTTTCTTTAACTCCGATAAAATAGAATAGGAAATAGCAATAGGAAATATCTTTTACGCTAAACATAATTGAATAGTAGTAAGAAATATTCTTACTTCAAATTCCTCAATAGATTAGAAAATATTAATAGGAAAATATTTCGATAGGAAAATAGGTTGCATGATAAAAATGGGAGGAACAATAAAAATAATTAATAGTCCATCTAAAATATCTCTTAGAAAGAATCTAAAAAGAAATATTCGAATTATTCAATTGTTTAATAATAATTTATATCTAAACAATTGAAAACAATTTTTTTTTCTTCTGCTTCATATTTCCATACAAATATTAAAAATAAATTCTAAAAACAAGCGGATTTTAGATGGGTCGACACATTTAAAATCCGGCAATAAAATAATAAAATAAATAAAATAAACAAGATAAATAAAATAAGTAAAATTTAAAAATTCTATATCTAAAAATTTAAAATTTTGAAAAAGGGATCTATACATATATATATGTAAAATGGAAAAATTTTGGAAAAATGGGATATGCATTAAAATATAAACAATAAAAACATCAAGGTCATCAGATCAAAAGCAAAGCAAACAACCTCTTTTACTACAATATCAAGTAACAATAAAATATCAAAATCATTAAAAAACGACAAAGATTCTTATACAATTGTCCACAAAACAATTATATAACACTCTTTTTTCTAAGGCGGATGGTGTAGCATTATACGTCATACCCACTGTAATGTAGCACTATGCTTCATACCCACTGTAACACACTTGCAATAATACGTATCATGAACTCCAAATATATTTTAGTAATAATCGTATTACAATATTTTCCAACATAAATTATTGAACTAACCCAGACGGTTGACTAACATCAATGGAATGCCGAATATGAAACCCTTATCCGTTCACAGCTAATAAATTACTTATTACATACAACCCATTATGGGAACTAACTAAAATACTCACATCGATATTCCAACGTTGCGAACAGGCATACAAACTTACAAACTTACGTATATGCATAGCATTAACCAAAGTACTCACATTGATCTGCTGACGTAGCTAAATAACATATACAAAACTACATGTATAGAGTCATGCATACAAAACTACATGTATACAAAGTCTGTATACAAACT